>QNQO01002513.1:0-95600 GCA_003290165.1 Berberis thunbergii | reverse complement strand
ACAATTTTTAAGACTTCATTTTTTCACCACCTCTTTCATAGTAGGGTTTAGTCATCTTTGAGGGTCTCTACGGGGGTTAGCTCCTTCTTCTAAGTGAATCCTATGAGAACATATTAAGGGGATAATACCTATGATGTCAGCTATAGTCCAATCTAATGCAGATTTGTGCTCACGTAACATATTAATCAATTCTTCTTCTTGTGAGCTATCAAGCACGGAAGAAATAATAACAGGAAAAATATCACCTGGTCCGAGGAATGCATGTTTAAGTCCCTCATGCAGTGGAGCTAGGTCAACTTTCGGAGTTTTCACAGTGGATGGTTGTGGTTTCTATCTTTACTTTGGCAACTCCTCAAAGCATGGTTGCCATTGTCGTCCTCCTTTATCCTTTAACCCTGAAACAACAAAAATATCAAAAGCATTGTCAGGATAAAGTGAACTCTCATAATCACAAATAAAAAGGAGGTACTCTAAGGTTTCAGAGTCTACGCTCAGGAGCGCCTCCTTTGATATCAGTGTGTCTATCATGTAGGTATGAAGACACTCATCATCATCACGTGGTTGCTTGCTAATATTGAATATGTTGACCTCCAGAGTCATGTTCCCAAAAGACAGCTTCATTAGACTGTTCCTGCAATTGATAAGAGTGTTAGCTGTGGCAAGAAAATGTCTACCTAAAATAATCGGAACTGTAGACTCTATATTAACCGCAGAATGAGTATTTAAATAAGAAAATCGACGGGATAGTAAAACTTATCAATCTGCAGCAAGACATCCTCGACTATTCCTCTTGGCTTCTTTACCGATCTATCGACCAATTGTAGTACCACAGATGTGGGTTTAATCACTCCTAGACCCAGTCTCAAGTAAATAGAATATGGCATTAGATTTACCCTTGCTCCTAAATCCAACAAGGCTTGGCCAGACTCATGAGTCCCAATCTGGCAGGTGACTTAGAACACCCTGGATCTTTGTACTTGGTGGTGTCCTCTGCTCAATCGCCGCACTTACCTGTTATGTCAAGAAGACATGATGTTTCCTCTTGATAGTGCATAGATCCTTGATGACCCTCGCATAAGTTGGTACCTGTTTAATCACATGCAGCAAAGGTAAGTTAATTTTAACCTGTTTCAAGTGTTCTAGAATCTCTCCGTGCATTTTTGATTTCTTTCCAGTAGGTCGTAGTGCGTGAGGAAAAGGAACTGGAACTAAATTTGGGACCCTAATTAGTCTCCCTAAGTGGTCTCTATTCTAACTCACACTCCCCCAATGTCTTTTTTTGTTTTTTGCAATTTTTTTTTTAGAAATAAAATAAAAATTAAACTGGACCTAAAACCTAAAAATAAAATAAAATAAAATTAAACTGGACCTAAAACCTAAAAAAAATAAAATAAAATAAAATAAAGAGCAAGAAAGATAATACCCAAAACCTCCCTTGTAGAATGACGCTTGTCCTCGTCATCGACGCCAAAATTTGATTACGCCCAAACAGTACACACGGTCAATTGCAGTAAAGATTAGGGTGTCGATCCCACAAGGAAAAAACGATCTACAAAACAAGGTCAAGGAAGAAAAACTACACGAAACTAAATGTAAGAAATTCTAACAAATTTAAAATAAGAAATTGAATTTAAATTTAATAAAAAAATCAAATTTCATGCGCTAACTAGTATTTATTCGTTGTGATGGCTCGATTACGTGTTTCACATTCCAAATAACATAATCGGAAAAGTAGTCTTTAATGCATTAATATATCCTAATGTAAATGGATTTTAGATTTCACTTTTTCTAGAAAGCACAAAGTTTGGTCATATGCGATATCCTAAATTTACGATATATCCGGAGACAATAACATAATACAAGACGATCACATATAACTAACCTACCGAAATCAATTGATCCTTAAAAATTTCACACATAAGAAAAGCGTGACTGAGCTTATATGGAGAAAAAAAGACAACCACCGGAATAATAATCTACGAAGAAATTGATGAAATCTTTGTCACTAAAATAACATAAATTCATATATTAAATAAAAGTGAGGATCATAAACACCATTATTCATCGTGAAAGCATAAAACGAATCAAATACTAATTAAGTGCGTTACATCTAGGAGCTCACCTCTTCGCCTTGCGTGGAGTTTATTGACACATGGCGAAGGCGATGACAGCAACAGCGGTGTGGAGCTTCATTGGCATGACAACGCATGGTGGATTAGCAACGCACTCCCTGCTCCTGCGCAATCATTGATGTTGTGTTCCCTGTTGCGCTGTTGCGATGTTGCTGCTGCGTTATGGCAGCCTGCTGCCCTATTTTCTTCTTTTGCGTTCTCTGCTGTCCTAGAGCAAAAAACTTCCCTCCTTTTTTTTGTTGTTGTCTTTCCCTCCTCTGCTGCTGCGTTTTTTCTATTCCACATCCCAAAAGAATTCCCTTGCTATATTCTTTCTTGTTGTTTTTATGGTCCAGAGAACCCTACTCCCTATTGGGCCCAAATTGGGAGCCAAAATACCCCATTAGTCCCCCATTGGAAACCCAATTTCAATTTCAATTTGTTGTATTTCAATTGTAAACTAAAGGGCTTGGTTATGTTCATTCATATGACTTCTTTGTTCCACCAATTCAAAACTAATTTCATTATTTTTCTTTGCTTGAGTGTCTCCCACTCAATTTCGTCAATTTGGCTATGAATTTCCCAATTCGCCACGCTAATGCACTTTTGTCGTTTAAACTCCAAATCCTACAAAATAAAAAATAATTAAACTAAAATACGCTATCCGAAACACTAACAAATATCAATTAGGAGGTACATTATGTAATAATTATGTGAACATCAGCTAGCACGAAGTCCACTCTTACTAACTTCGCTAGCTTTGGCAAAACAAGACACTTCACTTGAGGGACCACTCAATCTGAGCTAGAACCATACGCGTCTCCTTCTGGGTTAGGTTCGCTTAATTCCCGCTCGGAATCAAATTATTTTACTGCTTTGATTTTGTTTTTGTTTTCTATTTTTCTTTTTCAGTTTAGAAGAATTGTTTGCACGATTGCAATGAAAGTTGATGATACATCAAAATAGACTGTCATCAAATCCATACGCGTGGTAGAAAGCGCCCATCACAAGATTTAGCATCCCATCTATTGGGCCAGCTCATGAAACCCAAGAAGGTTAAAACTAACCATAGAGGCCCAAACAAGGCCCATTATAAGAATAGATAATCAAAGCCCAAATTCAGACTGGAACGAATCAAAGCCTAAATGTATAATGATTAGCCTCGTAACCCAAACATGACTCAAAATTTTGATGGTTGGATCGACATGACATGATTATCAATCAATCGTTGTATGTTTTGCCAAACCCAAACTAGCTAAATAACTAGTAGTTTATTGTCATCTCGATAATTTTGATGCTCCACAAATTGTGTCATTTTTATTTCTACTGTTACATTCATAATTCATAAACAAGTATTTGGTTTATCTGAATGTGGTATAGTGTTGGTGGCAGTGATTGTGGCCATGGCATGGTAGCAATGCAGTTATGGAATTGAAGTGGTGATTGTCATGATATGATGATTTGAAAGTCACTAGGCTAACCTGACTAGAAGGGTGTGAATACTCAAATTTTGAAAATAAAATTTGCTTTAAAAAAAAGCGAAAGTATTCAAAGTTTGACACTGGTCAACGTTGTTGAACAAAATGGTCAAGGGCCAATTTCTTACGCAAGGTGTAATTATGCAAAATATTTGTACCCAATGTGAAATATATTTAAATTACGTGTCTTAATATGTAAATAACCCTTCAAAGTTCTTTGCCTAAACTTGTTGAAGGTTTACGTTGTGACTCAAGGAAAGTCAATACCACAAGGTTCACAAGTTTAGTTAATTCACTTGAAAATGACCACCAAGTAAAATACCTTTTACAAACCTCTAAAAGAAATCTTAAGCATGCAAGTTGAACATTCAAGTAATATACTCGACTGAAAGTAAAAACAACTTATCTAAATATGTAAGGTGAAGTAAATAGAGTTAATGAGGAAAGAAAACAAACCGAACAAAGACACCAATGTGACGAGGTTCACCAAAGCCCGAGTTTGATTTGCCTCGAAAGGTTACTTTCTTAGTGGAAAAGATTCACAAGCCTCGAGTCTTTACTACTTGATCAAATGGGAACTCCATTCTCAATCAACGTTCAACAATCTCGCAAGGTAAAATCAATGCGCTCCTACGAGACTTACCAACATGAACCAAATGTTCCGCTCCACGAGTCTTATGAACACATTGGCAATCACAACGGGATGCAATCAAGTATTACGGAAGTGTTTGGTATCTACAATAATACACTTGGTTTATAGTTGTGTTCTACGAGACTTATCAATTTGCCAATGTTCACAACAACGTGGGATGCAAGACAATTGAGTCTTATCACATACTTGAAATCCAAGGTGACGCTTACTAGTACAAACAACCCTTCTCAAAGGCTCGAATCCGCATAAGGTAAATGCGAGTTTAGACAAACTAACACTCAAAAGTTTCTCTTTTCAAGTGGCATTTGTTGGATATAGATGTTATAATCTCTTTTACATTCACTCCCTCACTCAATAGAAGACACGAAAGCTTTAAACTCAAGATTAGATGAAGTGGTTGAAGGCTCAACACCTCTCCAAATGAGGCATTTAACAATACAAAGAAACCTTCAACATTTTTTCCTCACGTTTCTTCTATATTGTCTTTAGATAATCAAATTGACCATTAACTGAATAAGAGTTTTTTTTAAATACCATGGGATCTCTCGCAAGGAATATGGGTGTTGAGTGGGTGAATGGATCTCTCAAGGGTTGTGAAGAAATTGACTTTGAAAGATTTGAAAGATGGTTTCCAGATATGGTTTCAACAGATGGTTTGAGAGAATGGTCTTGAGCCACTATTTATATACCTAACTTAGTTGACAGTGAGGTAAAGTTGACTTTGTTAAGCAGCTCCAACGGCTAGATTAATTATGGCTACTTCAAAACAGTTATTGACTAATGGCAACGACAAATCTGCAGTAGGTGAATTCGACTTTGCCTTCCCTAGATTTTTTTTTCAAACAAAAGATATTCCTTAGTCACATGGGGAAAATACTTGACAAGTAATTTGTCACATGGACTTGTCTATTTATAACATGGGCATGTCTCATCAAAGAATATCTCCAAATTCAAATTTTAAATTTGAATTGAATTCAAAATTTTAATTTTAATTTTAATTTTAATTCAAATTTCAAGTCTTGAGTCATTTCTAGAAAATTCTTCTTTGACTTGCTTTGGCTTCTTATTGTTGGTTTGTTTCGGTTTTCATAGCTTTGACTTCAATCTTGTTGTCTTTGACAATAGTCCTCATGAGTCGATTAATCTTTAAATAATTTTTACAAAGCATAGACCTAATCCCAACACTCTACATACAATTTATAATTTCATTGTATATTTGTACATCGTTTTGACGTAATTTCAGTGTTCTAAAAAACGGCCTAGGCGGTAGGCGTTAGAAAAACGCCCAGATTAATGGCTGGGCAGGGTGAAAAATCGGGTAGGCGCCTAGGCGGGTCTGGGTGGTCTAGGCGATCTGGGCGGGTTTTTTTTTTTAATAAGGTTGATTGTGTTCTTATTTTATTTTTCTTTCCCTTTTTTGGAAAGAAACAATTTAATTATTTTTTTATTCAGTGTATGTCTGAATGTAGCAAATGATGATTACTTAATTAAATTTTCAAAAGATATGCCGGTACCAAATTTAGTAATGTAGATTTTATCAAATATGATTGAGGTCATTCATGCAATTTGAAGAAAAATAAAAGAGTAGGTTTAGATATTTGTCCACAAATTCAAATTTGTATAAAGTACCAATCATGACCAACTTCACTCATTTGAATTTTAATAAATTTTGTTCATGATTGTTAATTTTTCATGTTTATAAATTTTGCATATGTATCTTGGCATTAAATTTGATGTAATTGAGGTATTATGCTTAACTTTTGTAAATTATTAAAGTTATAATACAAAAACCTAAAACTGCCTAAGCCCCTGGGCGCTAGGCACCAGCTCCCGCCCGCCACCACCTAGCGTTTTTAGAACACTGAATAATTCTCAAATATATTTTCTTGATTATTGATGATAGTTATTGAAAAGTGTTGAAACGGTAAATTGGAATTGATAAAGTAAATCAACAACATTTTTTACCCACATTTGAATGCATGACTTTATTAAAGAAAATATATAGATTCGACAAAGAAATACAATAACTAAATTTCAACAAAATGATATATCAAACATTGACTCTTGGACCCTTGGTACACGATAAATGAATGTATATGCAATTATGCTACCATCCTTAGTTTTAAAATGTTTATTGGAATTTGAACACAGGGCATTCTCATCTCTTAGTTATAAAATTCACACAAAATTTTATGGAATAACATCTCTTATATTACTTTGTAAAACTTTCATTATTATCTTTCGAACTCTACTCTCTTAACTTTACAACCACCATTAATATCCATCTGCATCGCCATTGCCGCCACTATCACCACAACCATAACCATTGTCACCAACACAACCATAACAGTCATAATCATCACCATTGCCACCACCCACCCACAACAACCACGACCATGAGTTAATCGTTTTTCACAATGTTCTAAAAATCGGTCTAGGCGGCCGCCTAGGCGCTAGAAGGTGGAAAACCGCCCAGATTAATGGCTGGGCGGGCTGTCTGGGCGGCTGGGCGGGCTGTCTGGGCGGCTGGGCGGGTCTGGGCGGCCTAGGCGGGGTCTAGGCGGACTCTAGGCGGTCTGGGTGATTTTTTTTTTTTTTTAATTTTTTTAAAATTTTAATATGGCTAATTGTGTTCTTATTTTATTTTATTTCCTACTTTTTAATAATAAACTATTTAATTATTTTTATTCAGTATATGTCTAAATGTAGCAAATGATGATTACTTAATGGAATTCTCGAATGATCTGTCGGTACCAATTTTACTAATGTAGATTTTATCAAATATAACTGAGGTTATTTATGCAATTTGAAGAAAAATAAAAGAGTACACATTCAAATTTATATAAAGTACCCATCATGACCAACTTCAGTCATTTGAGTTTTAATAAATTTTGTTCACTATTGGTAATTTTTCATGTTTTTAAATTTTGCATATATATACTGGCATTAAATTGGATGTAATTGATAATGTATTTGCTTAACTTTTGTAAATTATTAAAGTAATAATACAAAACCTAAGACCGCCTAGGTGCCGCCTAGGCCCCTGGGTGCTAGGCACCAGCTCGCCGCCCGCCCAGCGCCTAGCGATTTTTAGAACACTGATTTTTCATTACTACCTAGTGACTGTAAAGTAACTGCAAACTAGTGTATTTGCATGCAAAATGCATGATTATATAGTGGTGCTAATCAGAATCTAAAGTTGTAGATCATCTATCAAATGTATCTTCTATATTACAATTCAGAGTAATACTATGAATTGAAGATAAAAAAATGGCTAGCATTGAAAGTTGGAAAATGGGTTAAAGGTTGAGTGAGATTCATTTTCTCTGAATGCATGTTTGTAATATAAAACATGTAGAAAGGTACATAAAACGAAAAATATTACTTGGACAAAATGCCAAGTAGAGCTACAGTGGCGAGGGTAGACTTCTTGATGTTATTTAGTCGGATCAGCGGGTGATATTACCACTCGCCGCTCAAAGCTAGAGACTGAAGAAGAAGACGGTACGAATGTTTGGTTTTGAAGGAAAGAAGTTGGCATTTTAAAGCTCCCGCGATCTCTCCAACTTGTTGAATTGAACTCTCATGGAGAAGAAGACCAGCAGCAGTGGAAGTATGAAGCGTCCCATACGCGAAATTTCAACTTCGAAGACGATGCCAGTATCGTCGTCGAGAGTATTAAGAGATGAAGCACAAGCAAAAGCAGAAGACCCCTCTTCTCGCCTCGTTGGGAGAATCTTCGAGAAGGGTTTCTCCTCTTCAGTCACTAATCAGTATAATAAGCCCTCTGTCCCTCGACCAACTGTTCTTCCTTTCCCAGTCGCTCGCCACCGCTCCCACGGTCCTGTAAGCTCTCTTATCTCCCTCTCTCACTGATTCAAGTATGGGTTTTTCTTTTAGGGTTTTGGAGTTATTGAAGATTGTTATCTTATGCTGTTTGATTGAGTGCCCATTTTCACATTTGATACAGTTGATGCAATTAGGTGAAAGGGGTTCTTTGTGTATTTATTGAATTGCAAAGTTAACCTGAAAGGTGCTATTTTTATGGACAATGTGGTTTGATGACTTGTTTTTGCGATCACTTTATACAGTTGAAACCATGACATTGTCACAAACATAATCTGATTATCAACTGAACTTTAGAGCAAGCATTAGGTAAAAGCATAAACTAATTAGTATCCTACCGCGTGGAGATCACAAATGCTGTAAGGCACAAAAATGCATGAAGCGACAGTGAATTCTTAGATTTGGTTGTTTTATATGTGATGATTTAATAAATCACGGAGACACACATACACATACAAAGCCCCATAGAAAATTGTATATCTGTCAATCATCCTGCTTTCTCGATCACTGTGTATGCCATCGATCAAATGCAGGTCGAAAAAGGAAGAAGAAAGAATTGAAGGGGGTTGAGATTGAGGGATCATTGTAAAATTGTTTGTGCTGGTCATTGGTAGGTGGTGGTGGTGGGGTGGGTGGGGCGGGGGAGGGGGGGATGGATTTTGTAACAGGTCTTAGGTGTGATGGTAAAGATGATTCTTCGCAGGTGGAAACCAGAGGTGTTTCTTTGTGATTTTTCATGTTTCTTCATGAATCTAAACTCAGGGACCATGAACTCTTGAACCTGGATTGATCACGACTTTTATGGTCTGAAAAAGGATGTTACTTGGAAATCGTTGCCAGGTTTGGGTAGACATAGGTCAAATATCAATTCACAACATTATGGTGCGACTTGATGGTCTGAAAAGGATGTTATTTGATGCGGCTTCCTTTAGTCACAAACCTTATGGTGTCTGATGGAACTAATAATAATCTTGACATCAATTACCGGGCATAAATATGTCAATCTAGTTTGTAGCTTAGTTAGTTGTCATTGAATTTCTCCCCTCGCGTAAATGTCAGTTTTGCATTTTCTGCTCCAGTTTAGAGTTTGCAAGACTTCTGTCAAGAATCTGGTAGCATGAATTATGTATCTGTTTGTGTGAATTATACTGATCATTTAATTACTTATTTTGCAGCATTGGGCTCCTATAACCAGTGAAATGGATGTTGATGATGACAACAACAACGAAGATAAGGATGAAACTGACTTTTGTCTTCTAGCAAGCATTGCGAATCTCCTTGAGAGGAAGCAAAAGAAACCTTGAATTGCAGTAGGTGAAGAGAACTGATTGCAGTTTCGATGAACCACAGGCAACTCAATTTGATAACTTGACTACAAGGGAACGCCTAAAACATGGAGCAGCAGGAGTGCAAACAGATCATGTAGACAAGAGAGATACAGATGACCAAGTCCACAAAATTTTGATGTGTTTAGCTGTGAACAAGTAGATAAAGGATTGCATGTAACTTCAAGCATGCATCAGAATGATGGTAGAGATAGTGAAATGAGTGATTCTAGGCTTGTGGGGCCGTCCATTGATCTTCTTGATAAGAACACTGATGAATCAAATATTTTCGCTGCTCGAGGTAACATAAAACATGAAAGTACTTTACTCCAAGATGTTAGCCTGGAAAATTTTCAGACTGAACAATGACCTATTCCGCTTAGAGAGAGAAATTGATGCTCAAAATCGTGCTCGCTTACAGCAAATATCACCAGTTGAGATTGCAGAAGCACAAGCTGAGATAATGGAGAAAATGAAGCCTGGATTATTAGAAGTACTAAAGAAGCGGGGACAGAAAAAGTTGGGAAAGATTAAGAGTGTAATTTCAGATGTTGAAATGAGTCATGTGGATACTAAATGCGAGGAGAGCCACTTGAACCAGGAATCAAGAAGAGATCCACCATCAAGAGTCTAGATCTGTACATGGTTCGGAATTAAAGTCTCCTGGTAGTGCTAATTTTGCGACTGGTGGTGTTGATGGAAAGGCTTCAGAAACACTTTTTAAAACTTGTGGAGTGCATGGAGTGAGAGAGTTGAGGCAGCCAGGACAATACGGTTCTCTTTAGATGGGACTGTTTTGGAAAGTAATTATGGTAAAATACCTGACAATGGTAAGGCCCAAGCATTTTTATAACTTGTCCAATATTTTACTAGACATTCTCTTTGCTGGTCAGTTCTTTGTTATTTTCATGTTTTATGTAGACCTACTCCCATGTTCATTAACCTATACCACCCAACCCAAGAAACAAATGTTTATGGTTCTTTACTAACACACAAGCTATATAACAAGGACACTCTATTTCTAAAAAAAAAAAAAAGAATGTTGGCACATATTGTGTCAAATACTCGTGTTGGCACTCAGTCACTCACATATACTCCATCCAAGACTCCATGTTTAAATCATTAACTTTTTCACTCATCTTTAAACAATTTCAATTTTTTACTAATATTACGAGCATATCATGACAAATTAGTGGTACATGAGTAGAAATATTGACCTTCAAGTGAATGAATATGAGTAATAATTCAAATTTTCTTGTTGAAAAAGTAAATAATATTAAATGTTCAAGTGCGTCTCTAGTATATCCCGTATTGTGTTTCCTTGGTCGACATTACTTCGTATCCATGCATATCCGACACCCGTATCTGTGTCGTTGTTACATAGCACACGAGAAAGGCCTTTTAGTTGAATTGCAATGAAAATTAATCCTAAACTGTGTTTTATTTTTTCATGTTTTTATTTTACATTTCTCACTCATTTTCTTTTTATGCGATTACCATTTTAGTGATATAATGTTCAGATTTTCAAAAAAAAATTATATCTGGTGATGCTAGTTACTAATGTTTCCTATTTATTTGTAATGGAGATTGGTTGGTGTCCAAAACACATGTATTTCGCCATATTATCATGGTTGCGACTTTACTCATCATGATGTATAATGATAATGAAAAAACCATGATGCGATTTTTTCCCTTTCTTCAGATAATACTTCTGACCGTGTTCAACATGACTTTGAGACTGTCACTGAACGTGACTACTCGGAACTGAGGGAGATCCTGCTGCTAAAGGATACACAATTAAAGAGGCAGTAGCACTCTGCCGAAGCACGGTTAGTTGTGTAGTTTTGAAGAAAATGGTGATTTTGTCGCCTTAATTGCAATATACATGCAACTGTCCTAATTGGACTATTAATTTTGTTTTTTTCCCAATAAAGTGATTATAGATATGGGTTGCCAAATCATCTTTAGCTTTTAATTAGGTGCCACAAAAGTGTATTGAACTGATTGAATATATTTATTTATTAAAGTGTAGAGCTTAAAATCCATTCCATTTTATAGAGTAGAGCTGGAAATCCAGGTACCAAATCTTTTCTTGTTTTGCTAACTAAAGTTGATGGCACTGTTGGTGGAAATGACCACTATGTGGTTCAATCACTAAGAGAGAATACAACACAACAAATGAAACACTGATTTATTCAAAGAGAAAGGAAAAACATCTCACACTTCTACTCTTATTCTCTCTTTGTTTTCACACTTAGTAACACACACCATCCTCTACCTATTTTAAGGTAAATGGTAACACAAAAGTCTACAGAAGAAGGCTAGTAATTCTACAATGATGCATGGTTGGTACAACAACCATCACAATGGTGGCTATGGCCATCAACATGGTGGCTATCAAAGACCATCTAGTGGTTGAAGACCATCTAGAAGTTGAAGACCATCTAGATGTTGAAGACCATCTAGATTAAGTTTAATTTTCCAGCAAATTCCCCCCTTAAACTTAATCGAGGGATATCATTCCGAGCGAAGTTACTTCAATCTGGTAAAGGTTTTCACCCTTCAGTGGCTTTTGTAAGATATCTGCAAGTTGGTCATGTTGACTTGCAGGATATCAGTTCAACTTCTTTGTTCTTCACGTGTTCTCGGATGAAATGATAACGTGTATCATGTGTTTGGTTCTTTCATGAATACACAGGATTTTCGCCAATGCAATTGCTGATCGATTATCAACATAAATCCCTGTGGAAATTTCTTGAGGAAATCCCAAATGCTTTAGCATATTCGCAACCATATTGCATGACATACAGCTGAGTTGGCAGCAAATATTCAGCTTCAACAACTCGATAGCGTCACTATCCGATTGCTTCTTGGATGACCCAAGTGAAAGATGTATCTCCCATGAAAAAGACAAACCCTGTTGTACTTTTCCTTTCATCCAAGTTCTCCACCCCAATCACTATCCGAGTAACCAGTAAGACTGAAGTTTTCACATGAAGTATAGAACATACCTTCATTCACCGTTCCTTTGATGTAGCGGAGAATTCTCTTGGCTGCATTCAAGTGACACTGATCTGGTGTCTCCATATATCTGCTGATCATTCCTACTCCATAGAGTATGTCTGGTCTGTACATGTCAAGTATCTCAAGCTTCCTACTAAGCTTTTAAAGTATGTTGGATTAACATTTCCCATTTTATTCTTCCTCCTCAATTCCAGTCCACCATCAACTGGAGTTGAGACCGGATTGCTTTTGTCCATCTTGAATTTCTCAAGAATGTTCTTGGCATAACCACTTTGGGATACAAAAATCCCATCTTCTTTCTGTGTCACTTCGAGGCCAAGAAAGTGTGCCATCAGACCAATGTCTTTCATCTCAAACTCTTGCACCATGCTTTTCTTGAAAACCTCGAACATGATTGATTGTTGCCGGTGAAAATTAAATCATCGACATACAAGCATGCAAATAACATGCTTCCATCATCTTCCTTCTTCACATACATCGCGTGCTCATATGGACATTTTTCAAATCCATTTTCTTGGAAATACTTGTCAATCCTGGTATTCCAAGCACGTGGAGCCTGTTTTAGGCCATAAAGAGCCTTCTTCAACTTGTACACTTTGGTTTCATTGCCGGCTTCAACATATCCAAGCGGCTGGTCAACATAGATTTCTTCTTCCAGGAAGCCATTCAGAAATGCTGACTTCACATCAAGTTGATAGATCTTCCATTTATGTTGTGCAGCTAGTGAGATCACCAGTCTGATTGTTTCCAGTCGGGCTACAGGAGCAAATACTTCTCCGTAGTCAATGCCTTCTCTTTGTTTATAGCCTTTTGCCACTAGTCTTGCCTTGTACCTTTGTACTTCACCTTTGGCATTCTTTTTTGTTTTGTAGACCCATTTTACACCAATAGCTTTCTTGCCTTCTGGTAGATCAGTTAGCTTCCAGGTGTCATTCTTTTCAATGGCATGAATTTCTTCATCCATTGCTTTCACCCATTTTTCTTCTGTGACTGCTTCAGTGAAGCTGAGTGGGTCACAATCAGCGAAGAAACAAAATAAATTTGTATCCTCACTTACTTCGGTGGCATCATATAAATCTTGTAAATTTCTCATCCCTCTTGGTCCTTCTGGTGAGGATGTTGATGATGAAATTGCTGATGAAGAAGGTGACACCGATGTTGGTGTAGGAAATCCATGTACCGGAGTTTGTGGCTCATCTATCGGTACTATCGGACCTTCTGCAGGTATTGTTGATACTCCTTCCATTTCTTCATTTTCAAGGATCAACTCAGTATTGATCCATCTAGTTTCCTCTTGATCACTATCCCAGTGCCAAGCTTTATCTTCTTCAAAGATGACGTCTCTACTCATGATCACCTTCTTTGTGATGGGATTATATAACTTATATCCCATTCTTCTGTCACCATATCCAACAAAAATGCATTTCTTCACTTTTGTCGTCGAGTTTGGACCTTCTCGCCTCAGGGATCTTTGTATAAGCCACACAGCCAAAAACTCGGAGATGAGTAACACTTGGCTTGTGACCACTCCATGCTTCTTCTGGAGTGACATTTTGCAATCTCCTGGTTGGGCAGCGATTCAGTAAATATACTGCACATGACACAGCTTCAGCCCAGTATTGCTTGGGCAAACTTTTTCCTTTGAGCAGACTCCTTGCCATATCAAGAATTGTTCGATTCTTTCTTTCTGCACACCATTCAGCTGCGGCGTATGAGCTGGTGTCATCTGATGCCTGATGCCTTGTTCCTTGCAGAAAATTTTCGAAGGCATCTGATGTGTATTCTCCACCTTGATCAGATCTCAAGGTTCTGATGTAGTAGCCGCTCTGCTTCTCAACAAATGCTTTAAACTCTTTAAAGCAATTCATTACTTCTGACTTCCTTTTTAAAAAATACACCCATGTCTTTCTGCTACAATCATCAATGAATGTTAGGAAGTACTTGTTTTGTCCAGTTGACATTGGCTTCAATGGACCACACACGTCAGTGTGCACTAACTCCAGCGGCTTCTTTGATTGCCAGTTTACTTCTTTAACAAAGTTAGCTCTGTGTTGCTTGCTGAGGACACAGTGCTCACAGATTTCATCTGGATGGTCAATATGGGGCATACCTTTGACCATTTTCTTGCTCACTAGCATCTTCAAACTTGAAAAATTCAGATGTCCAAGTCTCAAATGCCAGAGCCACTCTTCATTGTTGGCGACGGCGCTCAAGCACTTTGCTGCATCATATTGAATGTTTAGTGGAAACATCCTATTTTTGGACATTTCACATAGGCAATCAGTCTTCCATTGGCATCCTTGATTGTAAGATGATGGTCCTTCATGTAGAGAAAATAACCTCTCTCCAAGAGTTGACCCATACTCAACATGTTGTGTTTCATGGCTGGAACATAATACACATTGAGATGTAGTCATGATCTCCATTTTTCATCTTGATTAGGACGTCGCCTTTTCCCTTCACAGGAATCTTCGAGGAGTCACCAAATGAGACTTGTCCTTGCACAGTCTCATCTAGATCAACAAATAGCTCCCGTTGTCCGCACATGTGATTGCTGGCTCCAGAATCTAGATACCAAACATTATTTTGGTTCTGTCCAGAGCCTTGCTGGGCAAATAATGCAGCTGGACCTTTTATGGTAGTCTCTTGCTCTGCATAATTGACTTGTTCTTGAACGGCTGCTGGAGGATTTCCACGACATTCTGTGCTATAGTGCCCATATTTATTACAATTATAGCACTGTACATTTCTTTTGTCACGGTAATTGTAACCTCCTCCTGTTCCTTTCGATCTTCCTCTAGGAGCATAAGCTTGTTGGCCTCGTCCTCCTTTGGTAGTGTCTCTACCGCCATTGCCTCTGGGTCCTGTATGCCCAGATCCTCGTCCACGAGATCCATGACCTCGTCCTCGTCCTCGTCCTCTTTGTGAAGTAATTCCTTGTTCGTAGCTATCATTCCTGAGGTACAACTTGGAATGCAAGGCATGCTCCATTGCCTTGTCTTCACCTCTCTTCACAATCTTCTGTTCATGGGCTTGTAATGAACCCACAAGCTCATCCACCGTCATCGTGTCCAAATCTTTGGACTCTTCAATGGCCACGACAACATAGTCGAATCTTGGATCTAGGGATCTCAAGAATTTTTCAATGACTCGACTTTCTGTGAGAGCTTCTCCATTTCTTCTTATCTGATTAACGATTACCATAACTCTAGTATAATAATCGGAAATAGATTCTGAGGACTTCATCTGCAATGATTCAAATTCACCTCGCAATGTTTGGAGGCGAATCTTTTTTATTTTGTCGGCACCCCGGTATACTCTTTGTAGAGTTTCCCATATGCTTTTTGACGTTTCTGCGGAAGCAATGATCTCGAACGTGGCTTCATCGAGACCTTGATAAAGAATAGACTTTGCTTTGCAGTCTTTCTTTCTATTGGCCTTGAGGACCAACTTCTCTGCATCTGGCAAGAGTTGTTCTTCTTCTTTGGACACTGGTTTATCGTAGCCATCTTCTACGAGTTCTAGACACTCCTGTGCGCCAAGTAAAGCCTTCAATTGGATACACCAATTGTCATAATTTTCTTTGGTCAGCTTCGGGATAAGGACTTGAGCACTTCCATTTGCCATTGGAGCAAAAGTATACACAACACAGTAATGTATTTATGAACACTACCGTATATGTGAATAGTTGTGTACTGTATGAACAGTGAACAGTACCGTATAGTAAACAGTATCTGTAACAGTACCGTATGAACAGTGTCGTCGTCTTGTGAACAGTGATTTACAGAGAATGAAAATTTTGCAGAGAGTAGAAACTTGCAGAGAGCCTTGCTCTGATACCAGTTGTTGGTGGAAATGACCACTTATGGTGGTTTGCAATCACTAAGAGAGAATACAACACAACAAATGAAACACTGATTTTATTCAAAGAGAAAGGAAAAACAATCTCACACTTCTACTCTCTTATTTCTCTCTTTGTTTTCCACACTTAGAACACACACATCCTCTACCTATTTATAGGTAAATGGTAACACAAAAGTCTACAAAGAAGGCTAGTAAATTCTACAATGATGGCTATGGTTGGTACAACAACCATCAACAATGGTGGCTATGGCCATCAACAATGGTGGCTATCAAAGACCATCTAGTGGTTGAAGACCATCTAGAAGTTGAAGACCATCTAGATGTTGAAGACCATCTAGATTAAGTTTAATTTTCCAGCAACTTCCTATATAACTCTTCTTACTTGTGTCAAATTTATGTTTGAATTGTTATAAAGAATCATACATCGAATTGTTATCTGACTGTTTACTTGAGGAATAAATCTCGGTGTCATCTTTATTTTCTGCATGTTTGTTGTTTGTTATTCCTTGTATAACGTTTTTAGTCATTCACTTTCACCAACTAAGTCCAAGACTTGTATTGAAATTATTTGCATTAACAGGTATTTTGATCCCTTACAGGATCTTGGTGATATGAATATATGAGATGGTGGAGTTTACCGAGGAAACTATCACGAGAGCTGTATTTACTACAACTATAAATAAGTAGGTGATTTTACCATACAAGTCTTCATAATTTTTTCCAAGTATTTCCTAAAATCTGACCCATTTTTTGTCTTACTCATCCAACCATATTATCTTGTTCTTATGCTTCTGATTTTCTCGTAGAGCAGATCTATATCAGGTAAGTGAAAAATCACATGTCCATATTAAAATTTTATTATTAATATGCAATAATTTTTTTTTTCTTGAGTTTTGATTAATTAGGTGATACCCATGAAAACGCTACTTGAGAGTATTCAATAACTACATGTTAACTATGAAAAAAAAATTTCTAATCTATTAGATATGTATCCAGCCCTGTAGGTGAATCACTTCAGCTCCTTGTAGATATAGTAATAACATTAATAAAGAAAGCTGTAATAGATTTTCATGTGAGAATGTATAGCTAGGCAACAAACAAACAGACCATAGTATATAATGTTCCAACTACAAAGTTAACAAACCCAACAATAATTAGTGAACCTCCGTCAGCTCAACTCGATTGCCATTGCTTCCTCGATCTTACAAACCTCGACCACGATAAGTGAGAAAATGTGTTAATGAACGTAGCACACTACGGAAGATTGTGTACATGATATCTATATACATCATCAAAGTAAACAAGCTAGCACCCCAAACAAAGGAATGCCATGTCACCATCTGAAGTGTGTGGTGTAAGGGAGTTGATTCAAGGTCGAAGCCTAGAGCATAAGCCCAGATAGAAGAAATCGCAGCGAGGAAAAGTGCATTACCACCAAGAAGGAGCTTACATGGCAAAAAAAAGTAGTGAGCTTCCAGGTTAAAGACTGATAAGCGAGCAGACAAAGCAGCTCCTAGACTTAATAGGGATGCCAACAATGAAAGTGCCAAGAAAAACAAGTATGGACTGAAGTATTTTCTTTTGAGAAATATAGGATAGCCTTTATCCTTATCTGATGACTCATCTCCACCAGGTACAGTGAAGGTTGCTTGGAAGATGATGGCAGCAATCAGGGTGGAGATAACCATTATCGTACTCGACATATCCTTCACCCATTTCTCTGCACTTTTTTGAAGACTTTGGTGAGTTACATTGTACACTTCTTCAGCTGTTTGGCCACTCAAGTTTCTAAGATGAAGTATGTGCGAGGGGAAGAGCTGTTTAACATGCTGCATGCATGCACATGTGTAAATTTGAGTTTTGATCAAATTTAACATTCATTTATGAAATTATAAATGAACTAGAACGTTAAAAAAAAAAAATATATATATATATATATATATATACATGGAATTGGGTTCCATGCAACCAAACACACCGTAAGAGTAGTATTGGAAATGTTGAATATATATGGTGGGTATGTGGTATACCTTGAACCAGAGCGCCTCCCATGGCATTTGTTGAGAGGGTCCATTGACATATAGTGGTTCTTCTCCTAACTTGCCTGCGAGATGCAAAGGTGTGTTCCCATCCTTGTCAACCATTGCAACCATCTTCACAATGGCGGAGTTTTTGGACTTCAACAAGTACTGTAAAACTTGTTCCCTTCGATGTTCAACCACTAAATGCATTATGTTCTTGTCATTCTCGTCAACTGATTCCATTGTCTCAGGAAATACTTTAATAATCTTCTCAAAAACCTCAACAATCCCATGCTTACTAGCTAACAAAAGGGGCTCTTTGATGATGTCGCAGGTTTCCTCTGGCATGTTACTTGAGCAGTTGTGTGATGATAATAGCGTTATCAATTGTTTTGCCAGCTCTAGTGCACAAGCATGTCTGCGCTTTGCATCGTCAACTATTCTTATGCATGGGCACACTGCAGTAAAGAAAAATGTTTGCATGGTGAGACTCTTGAACTAGCTTTTTTTTTTTTTTTTTTGTTGTTGTTGTTGTTGTTGTTGTTGTGCTGAATGCTCAGTAATATGGATATTGTACACCTTTCCTTTTAGACTTGCATTCATGGGTGCAAGTTAGATAGGCTTTCTAATATTTGGCTCAATAAACTTGAGTTCGGGTCGAGTTTTGACAACAAACTTACCTATTCAATAGTCTAGAATTGAACCCATTTCTTACAATTGAGCTAGTTCAAAGGCGTAGGCAAGACACACCTAATCATTGAACTGTCATGCCATTGGCTATTATTAATTCATATAGTACTATAGCAAGGTTTTTTTTCTTTTAGTTTGGCCCTCATTACTTTATGCCTAGTAGAGTTTGGTACTCATTTTTATTTTAATTGGGTCTAACCCTCAATTTTGAATTGAACTGTTAAGTCAACCACATTGACCAGACAAATTTTGACGATTGACCACCTCATTCACTTCATATTTCATTGTCTCCTAAGCAAAAACAAATCAACCAATCTCCCACTCCATCCCTGTCTATCTTCAAATCAAGACATCACTCTCCCATTGTCTTTATCTATAACCAAACTCACCCAAAGAGAAATTCCTCCAGGTCTGATGTAGTAGTCAGTAATTGCTTTGTTTGACAACAACTATCATCAAAGAAATTATTGATGAACATTTGAATCCAATATTCTACTTGAAATTCTATCTCACATAGGTGTACTTTCTAAGAAAAATAAAAAGTACATGTAATTTCTCTAATTAAATATGCCAAGTTAAAAAAAATAACAATAAAAGTTGAGTAAAATATTTGAACCAAACCTGTTTTGCATTTGGGAAAGCTTATTTATAAGTACTATTAGGGTTTTAATTATTAAAAGATAAAATAAACACGTATGGATCATTTGATAGGGTTATACTCACATCTAATGAGCCATTTGATTCCTGCAAGAAAAGGATAAAAAAATATTAATGTAAAATGTTCAAGGAAATTAAGAGACTACAAAATTAATATATATATGGAGTTCCATATTGAAATTAATTAAGGGTTATATACATTGCAATTACAAAGACTAAAAAAAATGGAAAATTAGCACTTGGGATGATATCATACCTGATATCTCCGTCATGTTTCTGATCATGGCATCCCTGGTCGGATAAGTATAGGACGGAAGACCTGCTTAAATTTAACCAGTTAGAAATAATCAAACTAAGAGAACACTGCTAATTATGTTGATGGTAAAATGCAAAGTCTGACTTACACATGTAAACAACAATTGCCAATATTTCCATAGGAATGAATGGGGAAGTTCCAATATTTTGATATGTGTAAAATGTCCCACTCCTAAATGAGGCAGGTGATTTAGCCATGAGATGAAGAGCTGTAATTCCCTGTTTGTCACGAGCCCAAGCGAGTGAAGGGCACAACTCATTTATCTTTATTGCCAAACCTGATTGAACAATTTTAGAAATCGAAGACCATTATTTCACAATATTATCAAATCAAATTGTCTTTCATGAATATGAATATCAGAGTTTCTGCTACGTTGCTACCCAAATAATGTTGCTACATCTAAACGGGCAATAACAAATTGACTATATTAGGGAATTCAAATTGTGAGCATTTAAGAGTAGACATACAAATGTTAGATTGAGTAGCTCCCAGTGACCTTCATTGTAGTGTTTTAACTTCTCAGTCTGCTTTCACATCATGGGGATATCACCTTATTCTGATGTTCAGGGCCGACCCTGAAGTGAAAATAGTGATTTATCCCGCCAAATTTCTCTGTTTTGGCTCCCCATATATCTCTTATAGGTTCTTATTAATTTTTCTAGTTTTTCAACATTTTTTTAGTTGGTACAACTTGTGCCATTTGTTTCGTATTTGCCAAAGACATTTAATAAAATTTCATTAATAGGGGTCCTCAGGCCTCCAAAATCTCAACGCAGCCCTGCTTTTGGTGTACATAGCTTGACAACAACGGGATAGCAGTGGTATCACTTGATTTTGCAACAGGGACTTTTAAAGAAAGGCAAGTTCCCCATCCTTTAGGCACAGCCATGTGACCTTATGGTATTTCTGCTTACATTCAGCATTAAGCTGATTAACTTTATGCATTGTCATGACCTTATGGCAGCATTTTTGTATTCGTATGCATAAATAGGGTTCATTAGCGCTGTCAACATTCTGTTTATCTGTACAATACAACAACAATATATTTTGGAATTTGTCATTTTTGTTATGTAAAGGAAAATGAAACATGTGTACGTACCATAGAATTCAGCAGCCACAGCTGCATGGAGAATGGTAGAAAAATCCCTTCTTGTGAGCACATTATCATCACTATTTTTCTTGAAAAGGAAGCATAGTATATCCATCTTCCCATAAGCCGCAGCCCAATACAAGGGCGTTTCTCCTAGAGTATTAGGTATAGAAACTAAGCTCTCCTCCTTCTCCACCAATGCTGCAACAATCTCCATTGAACCAATCCTAACAGCTTCGTGAAGTGCAGTGTTTCCATCAGTGTTTTGTGCGAGGAGGAGATGATGATAATTTTCTGTACTAGATGAAAAGTAGTGGAAAAGTTTAAGAACGATGCAAGTGTGGTGATTGAGAATAAGTAGGTGAAGAATTGTGTCGCCAGATGCGTTAACTGCAGAAGAAGAAATTTGTATTTGTGTTGTATAGAACTTATGGACAATGTCCCAATCTCCTTCAACTGATGCTCTATAAGCATCTCTTCTGTTCACCACCATCTGATGATGATTAGGTGCAGTAGTAGCAGACATGATTGGATAGTATAATGTTTGGATAAATTATATATGTTGGTAGAAAGGCCAATTGAGCTTTTTATACAAGTATACATCATTATTCCTTTCTTCCTTCCTTCAAAAAGGTAATTGTTCTATTATAATTCAAATAAAGTTTGATTTATTTTGACAGCGTTACTTTATTGGACACATTGCTTTGATGTATTTATGCATCTTTAAAAACAGTGGATGGGGTAAGGAATCAAGAACAAATAAGAAAAAAGCAGGAAAGAATCTTGAAAAATGGTTGGCCATAATAACCATTTATCGAACTTTAAGTGATTTTCTATCTTTCTTACTTGTGAAATTTTAGTGATTTTATCTTTCCCTTTTTAATTGTCGGCTCTTTGTTATTATTTCTCATATAACTAGGAATTGAGGTTTGGAATTACAAAAGACTTGCTCGCTGTGTTGATCCGAAGGCATGCATTTTACTCAAGAAGCTTGTCAAAGTGCGTTCAGAGAAGTTACACTAAATTTTGTATTCCATAAACAATCTTGTAATATCTTTAAAAAAAAAAAAATCATCTGTTTTTGATGAATATTGTACTTGCCTTTCCTTTCTTTTTTTCCCATCTCTATCAAGAATGTTTGGCTATAAAACACATTCCTCTCCATAGATTCTTGACTATTTTTCTCTTTGATTTGTTTATTAGGTTGGATAAATAAAATGGTTCTTTTTGCTGTTTATGGAACTTTAAAGTGATATTCTGTCTTTCTTACTGGTGAGATTTTAGTGGTTTTATCTTTCCCTTTTTAAGTGTGGGCTCTTTATTATTATTTCTTATATATGTAACTCTTCTTACTTGTGTCAAATTTATGTTTGAATTGTTATAAAGAATCATACATCGAATTGTTATCTGACTGTTTACTTGAGGAGTACTTGTGAATGCATCATGATCATGGATAATTTTTATAACTGAGCCCTAATTCGATTTGTCTCGTTTACCTTTTTATTTTTATTTTTTTAATTATATTATGTATAAGGATGCATTTTACTGATCGGAGACTGAACTTGTTCTACACTTCATCTAGTTCATGTAAGAGATCTGAAGTACAAGAAATCGAGGTTTGGAATTAAAAAAGACTTGCTTAATTTGTGGATTAGAAGGCATGGAATTTTACTCGAGAAGCTTGTCAAAGTGCGTTCAGAGAAGTTATACTGAGTTTTTATTCCATAAACAATCTTGTAATATCTTTTCTTTTTTTTATTTCAAATGTTTTAGTGAATATTGTACTGGCCTTTCCTTCTTTTTTTTCAATCTCTATCAAGAATGCTTGGCTATAAAACACATTTCTCTTCACAGAATCTTGATTACTTTTCTCCTTGATTGTTTATACGGTTGGATAAATAAAATGGTTATTTTTGCTGCTACAAATATGTGTAACTCAAAGTTCTATAGCAACACAAAAGATTGAACAAAATGATCAAGATTGAATTAAAATAACAATTGCATCCACTAAATAACTAATGGTGCTTAAGGTAATATCTAAATAAATGTACACAGAACATAGAGCACCAACTATAGTCCCAAACACATCAACAACAGCTAATCCAGGAGGTAGACGATACCCAGTCGTTAGAATGAACGCTTGACAAAAGGCTACCACTGTATATACCACTGAATTAAATAGAGCTGTGAGGGCGAGAGTCATCTTAAGAGGCAACCAGAGGAAAAATTCTTCTTGAGTATAACGGGATGTGGTGAGGGAAAGAAAAATTCCTAGTGAGAAAACTGAGAAGAGTAGGGAGCAAGAAACATATTGTATGAATGATCTGAAATCAGTATTTTCAGAGAGGACTGGAAAGCCTGTTGTGCCGTTGGTTCCACCTGGTACTTGGAAGGCAGTGCTGAACATCATGGTGGCTATGAGGGTGGAGACAAGTAGGCAGTTGTTTGAGAACTCTTTGATCCATTTCTCACCCTTCTCGACTAGTGGTTGGTGTGATTCGGTGAACACTTCTATAGCTGTTTTGTTGTCGTAGTTCTTGACATTTATCATGTAAGGTGGGAGTAGATTCTTTACACGCTGCACCAATGTAACAGGAATTGGAATTTGTTCAGTTAGAAGTTCATTAACAAGGTTATCGACATTCTAACTTTTAGCAGTCTTTACATATCCCAGCAAAGTTTTCTCATTAGGAGAGAGAGAGAGAGAAGGGGGGTGGTATAGAGTGAAAAGTGGAAGGAAAAGTGAAGACAGATACCTCAAATTGAACACACTCCCATTGCATTTGATGAGCAGGTCCGCGAATATGCCATGGCTTATCTTCTTTCCTCCACCTAGCAGCAACATGCAATACACTGTTACCCTTTCTATCTACTGCCACCACCATCTGAGAAAATTCTCTCTTCATGGATTTCAACCAGTCCAAAACATATACATGTTGATGCTCTACAGCTAAGTGTAATATGTTCTTTCCTGTTTCATCTTCAAGAAACTCGACCGATTCTGGAAAGATTTTTACCATCTCTTTCAATATCTCAATAATTCCCTTTTTAGTTGCCAGAATAAGCGGTCTCTCAATGGTTTCAGTTGTTTCGGGCTTGATCAACTTTGTTTCAACTTGGTTGCTTTCACTGTAATCGTCTGTACCTCTGAAGGGTTTCATTCCATCACTTCCATAACTCCATGAAGACTCCCCTTCTATTAGTACTTTCGTTAATTGCATTGCATAAGTATGCTTTTGCTTTGCGTTATAGATTATTCTAAGCAAAGGCACTCCTATTTACAAACAACCAACATGTTATATATTGTAAGAAACAAACTACGTTTCAAAGTAGGGTTTATTTTCTCATAGGCATTGAATAGAATTGACAAAAAATAAACTTGTTTGAATCACCTGATGAAATTCGCGCAATTCCTGAGAGGAAAAGAAAATATATAAGAATAAGAGCAAGAATATGAAATATTAAGTCAATAAGTTACACTCTGAATGCCCTCCTGAAAAACCTGATAATAAGTAGTCCTTGCATTTTTGTCTGAAATGTTTCCCTTCCCATTGTTGGCGAATGGCAACCACCGTCTTGTATTCCGCAACTGGAATACCTGTATAGAAAGACCACTTCTTGAAATGAATGTTTTAAAAAACTGTAGGAAACAAGTTCAAGAAAATTGGTTAAACACAATTCAATTGTACAATACAAATTCTCCATATGTTTTTATATTTAATAAAGTGAAGTATCTAATACTTGTTGAATTATGTTAATATTATGTCGACATTATTCTTAGGATATTCTGTTTAGGATATATCAGCTCATTTTTTCTAAGTAATGGGACATTAGTCTTAGGATATTCTTGTTTCAGAGTTAGAAGGGATTTGATTGCTTTCCTATAATTCAATTACTTGTAATTAATGTTGTATACAATGTATAAATTAATACCCAAAAAGAGAGATCAATAAACAAACAATTGAATTCTTCTTGGTATCAGAGCAATCCGAAATTCTAGCTGGCCTGGGTCAACCAGCGAGGTTGCTGCTTGGGTGGGGTAAAAAGACAATTTTGCCCCCCCCCCCTTTTTAATTATCTTTTTTAGAGAAGGTGTTTAAAGAGAGGGGCAAAATTGTCTTTTTACCCCACCCAGGCAGCAACCTCGCTAGTTGACCCAGGCCAGCTAGAATTACTCCAGAGCAATATAAGAAGACATGAACTAGGCGTAAATCCCATGCCAACGAACCTAACTCGAATGTGGAGTCATCGAACAATTCAAACACGAAGTTATTAGATCTGGCCATACGTTTCACCGATGAAACTCTAATGGGTGATGATAACAAATCCGTTGATGCTCCTGTTTGGTCCAATTAGACAATGTCAATTTCCATATTGGTATGATGCTTGATGAGAACAATTATGACTTATGGGGTCAACGCATTGGATGCACATATCGGAAGAAAGAAGGTGGGGTATCTCCATGGTACTATCAAGGCCTTGCCTATCCAAAATATGATGTTTGGTATTGCGATGATCAGAAGGTCAAAAGTTGGTTGTTGTCATCATGACTCCTAAGATCGTGAAGCAATATATTCGCTTGCTTTTGAATAATACATGGATAAGTGATTTTGGTTGCACACCACATGGCTTGTGATTCTAGGGAGGTGCAAGCCTTAAAATCGTCCAATCAAAAGTGGTACATGTTGCCGATAGTAGTGGCGTCCCTATCCGTGGGGAATTGATGCTGCAGGAGGATCCGAGACAAATGATGCTGAGTTGTCAGATAGCACGTTGTTGGCACTTAGATACCTTGAGTTGGCAAATCAGTGCAAAGATGACAGGTAATCGTGACATTTGCCTAATTAGGGCAATTTTGGGTGCATTTTGGTATTTTGGTCATAACTTTGGCTACGGGTATCAGAACCGTAAATATGACCCCAATTCGGAAAGCTCTTTTCGGGGCACACGTCGTAGCCATTGAGCATGCTCGGTGCACATCTTTTTCCGAGGTCAAAATCCACCGTTTTCCCTTCCGAATCCACAATTTTAGTAATTTTTTTCTTTTATGGTAATATTTCATTTATCGTTTAGGAAGTGATTCTGAACCCTATTTGGGCCAGATTTTTGGCAAATTACTTATTTTATTACTTATTTTATTTCAGCATGATTATTGGGATTTTTCTATTTTTGGTAAAATTCTGATAATGGCGAATTTAGCTATAAAGCCCGGCTTGTGGGCTGACTTTCGAGGTACTTTTGATTTGCATAATTTGAATTGAACATCAGAGGTGTTTCTCTGTGCTTTTGGCGATTCTTTTGTATTTTTTCCCCTATGAATTATCTGTTGAAACTAGCCTGCAGAATAATCACTATTATGTCTGGCGTCAGGAATGCACAATCTCCCTCCCCAATGACCTTAGCATTGATACTGTTCTAGTTGATCCCTCTCTTGATTATAACTTGTTATCTGTTGCTCAAATTATTGTTACCTTACATTATATTGTGATTTTTGGGCTCTCTTCTTGTGTGTTTAAGGACATTTGGACTCGCAAGACGATTGGTTATGGTATTAGGAGAGGGAAGCTTACTACGTATTTGGACTTGACGTCGGCTAACACTTGTTGTTTGACTCAAGCTTTATAAGTGGAAGGTTCTCAGGTGAGGAATCTAAGAATGTTGAAATTTAGTTGTGGCATTGTTGACTTGGGCATGCATCGTTTGGTTATTTACAGAAATTATTTTCGAATTTATTTTCTAAAAGTAATGTCTCTGATTTCTAGTGTGACGTATGCAAACTATCCAAGAGTCATCTTATTCCTTTTTCACCAAGTTTGAATAAGAGGTTAGTTTCAATCATGATAATCCATTCTGATGTTTGGGGTCCATCTAAGGTTGTTGTTTTAGGTGGTACTCATTGGTTTGTTTCCTTTATTGACAATCGAACCCGAATGACTTGGGTTTGCTTAATGAATAAAAAACTGATATTACTTCTTTGTTTCAAAGTTTCATAAGATGGTTGCAGTGTAATATAAGACATGTTGAGATGAAGTTGGCTTGAATAGTCTCACATCAAGCAAGGTAGAGTTGTCACTAAGGTTTATAAGGAGATGGTCCACTCCCTAATAGTAACAAGGCCTTTTAAGGGAAAACCCCACACCACCTAGGCCCAGATGGAAGGCCCAACCCGATAGGTGGTGTTTAAGTTGAGGACAATATTATTGTTATGTATAGTGGACCAAGGGGTGCGCGCAAGTGCACGTGCACAACGCCCCAACAATTGGTATCAAAGCCGATGGTTCGGCTGGGACTTGGTCGGCGAGGTGAAGGTGGAGGCGGCACATTATTCAGGAGATAGGCGTAGGCGCGGGTGCGCGGTCTGCCAGATGAATGATCCAGATCCTTGCCGAGATGGGTGTCCGAGAATATCCTACAATCTGGACTAGGTAGAGCCAACATCGCGCGGGTGCGCGGATGAATATCTAGATCCTTGCCGAGATTGGTGTCCGAGAATATCCTACAAAATCTGGACTAGGTGAGCCAACAACGACAGAAATAGTCGAGCCGGACAAGGTGGAGTTAATGCCGAGGTTGCGATAGGTGAGCCAAAAACGCCGGAAATAGTCGAGCCGAGCCCGTACACCGAGTGCTACCCACAGGATCGTGGTTGCACGTTGCACTTGAGACTCGAGGGAAGGTGTA
Source organism: Berberis thunbergii (assembly GCA_003290165.1). Classification (NCBI taxonomy): domain Eukaryota; kingdom Viridiplantae; phylum Streptophyta; class Magnoliopsida; order Ranunculales; family Berberidaceae; genus Berberis; species Berberis thunbergii. Next base: position 67,845 of record QNQO01002513.1, on the reverse strand, counting down.
CTTCGAGATGTTGCAGACCGATGGATGGATTGTAGGATGTGTGACGATTCGCGCCAAGTTGGAGATTGTTGAGATGAAGTTGGCTTGAATAGTCCCACATCAAGTAAGGTAGAGTTGTCACTAAGGTTTATAAAGAGATGGATCCACTCCCTAATAGTAACGAGGCCTTTTAAGGGAAAACTCCACACCACCTAGGCCCAGATGGAACGCCCGACCCGATAGGTGGTGTTTAAGTTGGGGACAATATTGTTGCTATGTATAGTGGACCAAGGGGTGCGCGCAAGTGCACGTGCACGACGCCCCAACAAGACACATATACAAGTACTTCATAGTGATAATGGACGAGAATATGTGAACACTGAACTTCGTACTTTTCGTGATGATCAGGGACTAGGGTTACTGAACAAAAAAATGACACATATTGGAAGTAGTCTGCGTCTTTACTTGTTTAAGTTGGGGACAATATTGTTGCTATGTATAGTGGACCAAGGGGTGCGCGCAAGTGCACGTGCACAACGCCCCAACAAGACACATATACAAGTACTTCATAGTGATAATGGACGAGAATATGTGAACACTGAACTTCGTACTTTTCGTGATGATCAGGGACTAGGGTTACTGAACAAAAAAAATGACACATATTGGAAGTAGTCCTGGCGTCTTTACTTGAGATGAGTCTACCTCTATCTTATTGGGGTGAAGCTCTATCTTCTACTGCCTATCTGATTAATTGAGTTCTATCCCGTTCTACTAATTTTCAGATGCCCTTCTAGGCTCTTTCCTCTCATGTCGTCGAATCCTCTACACACAACTTTCAACCCACGTGTTTGGTTGTGTAGCCTTTGTACACTTGTATAAGCGGCAGCAAAGTAAGCTTGAACTTTGCGCTTTGAAATGTGTCTTTGTGCGTTATGCTTCAAATCAGAAGGGTCTGAGGCGATCATCCACCCACTCGAAAAATGTTTGTTACTATGGATGTTATGTTTCATGAAAATGTTATGTATCCACTCTGAATCCTCACTTCAGTGGAAAATCTAGAAGAAGTTCAGACACTGAATTACAAGAGTGTTCCAGTTATTGAAAGTAGTACAAGTTAACCAGGTGATGATATTGCAGAATATATTGTTGAATTTGAACCTCCACCATCACTATCTGAAATAGAGATTCTGCTACCATTGGATGAAGGTGAAACCTCGAACACTGCAATGTTATTGGTCTCTATGATCCCAGAGTCTATACTATACCTACCAGGTTCCACGACGACAACGCCTTCGAAACCCATGACACCACTTTCGTCACTTGAACAATTTGCCTCATCGACTATTTCGGTCCCAGATACAGTACAACCTGATTCTGAAAACCATAATCAATGGTCTCAAGTCTCGAATTATCTCTACCCAACCGTCTTCCAAATCATGTTAACCGAGGTATACTTAAACCCAAGTATGATACTAACCCAAAATGTAAGTGCAGATATTATTGAATAAACCTAGACATGACACTAATGTACTACTTTCAGTATGTGTAAAGGCAATATTTGGAGGGAAACCCTAGCAAAGGCATGTTATTTAAGAAGAACGAGCATCTCAAAATTGAGGGATACACTGATGCAAAATTGGCAGGCTTAGTTGATGACATGAACTCTATGCACCAACTTATCAAGACGAAGGATCAGTTAGCTGACATTCTCATGAAGGTTGTATCAAGACATGTGTTCTTGAGTTTTTTAGACAAGTTGAGCATATGCGATATCTATGCACCAACTTGAGGGAAAGTGTTGAATTTTATTAACAATATGTCGACATTATTCTTAGGATACTCATATCTAGGATACTCTTGTTTCCTAATTATGAGGGATTTGTTCGCTTTCCTAATTCAATTACCTGTAATTAAGGTTGTATACAATGTATAAATACCGAAAGAAAAAATCAATAAACATACAATTGAATTCTTTTATACTTGGCATAAGAAATTACTCCTCAGAGAAAACTTTCTGATTCTGTTTTAGTTGCAACATAAAAAAGTGTTGGCCGCTAGAGAAATTCAATGTACTATCGACTTTTAAATTATGTGGAACTACAAATCTCGTAAACTGAAACACAACCTTATTGGAGTTATTTCTAAACAACATGCATATCATATGATTTACATAACAAACAATGTTTGAGACCAATTCAGCAAAATCATAACTAAGGAACAGAGTTAAGTGTGTACGTACAAGCATATGTCCAAACAGTTCCAGGTGAGAGAAATGCAAGTGCTCCGACGAATTGGAAAGAATATATGGTTCCACTCTTGAAGGAGGATGGTGACTGTGCCAACAGATGAAGAGGTGTTACACCTTTTTCATCTCGACTCCAAGCGAGGTATGGGCACTGGTCCACAATTTCCAATGCCAACGCTACAAAGAATTTATCAAGGTCATCAGTCATTAGTGAATTGAAAATGTAAAATTATTTTGTTAGGAATTTTTTTACGAAGGTCTGTCTGATAATGTTTTCTCTACAAAACTTTACTATGTTCATCAAGAAGTATCATGTCTGACACAATTTTTATCTTTGTTTGTGTAGTCAAATTAATGTTTTTCAACTTCTTAGAGAATTTTGTCTCAAACTTATTGAACTGAGATTTACTATGGAATTCGATTCAATTGGCATAAGTTTTAAGGGAGTACACATAACTGGGACTTGCCACATAGTTAGGATGTTATGATGGTTTAACGATGCATAATCCTCCTATTGGTTTTCTATGCGTGCTTATTGGTTATTTGTAGCTAAGAGTTAAGGTGTGTCATCCCTTTTTTTATAAACCTTTCTAACTAAAAGAGTTTGATCTATTCAACTCTTGCTTCCCTAATGGTAGTTGTTCTTTACGATCAGTGAAGGACCAAAAGAGAAAGCCAGAAGGTAACAGAAAGAAAAAAAAGTATATTTGTACCATCTAACGGTGATATATGTAAAGTGAGTACACTGTTGAGAGTATTACCATAAAATTTGCCTGATATAGCAGCATGAAGAACAGTGGAGCCATCATTCCTCCTATCCACCACTCTATTATGCCCTGCTGCCCTAGAGAGGAACAAGAATATTGGCTTGTTCCCGTACATGGCTGCCCAATATAAGGGCGACTCTCCATTCGCATTTCTTTTAAAAACCAACGCTTCTTCATACCCAATTATGGTTTCCGCGATATCCAACATACCTGCCTTGGCCACCTCGTGCAACACCGTATTTCCCTCAGCATTTTCTTTTCTTAGAGCACTATGAGGCACTATCTGAATCAGTTCCTTCATTACATCTCTTCTACCACTTTGTGCGCAAACATGGAGAATGGTATCTCCTTGGAGAGTGATGGGGACTTCATTTGCTAGATGAGGTTGCTCTCTGTATAGTTTAGCTAGCTTTTCCCACTCACCAAAAAGAGCAAGTCTCATAATGTCCAGTTCTGACATGTCGATGAAGCTTAAGGTGGTTTTATCAATATTTCAATCAGGTGAATGACTATTGATGACTATTTTATTCACAAGTTTATATTGATGTTTAGATATAGGCTAGAAAAGAATATTTTTATCCACAAGTTTGGAATTTCCTACTTTGAGTCATAATGAGGAAAAGATATATGATCACTTTAGTTTGTCTGAAAAAAAGTTCTCTCCTACTATATTGCCTAAAGCTTTGTATTCTTCAAGATATATTCCTATCTTGTGGTGTTACAAAATTCTCAAAGAATCCCAAAGGGATGATTGACAGAATTATTCTCAAAATTAGTGGGTGTTGTGTTTCACATGCATGTTCTGATACGCTATCAAACTTTACATTTCAGCTTGGGGTCCTTTACTCATATCATTTGTATATAATAGATTCTTACGTATCGAATAAAATGATTGCCTCAAAGCATCTCCTTCCTTAGGTTGGCAAGTTGGTATTGGTTCTATTCACAAATGAACATTTGATTTTTATTCATTTATTTGTGTTCTTATAGTTATCAATCACCTCAACATGCAACTCTGAATTTTGGAGGTTACCTTAATGGTGCAATCCATTAATTCTGTTTTACCACCATGAATTTGATCTTTGCGCAAATGCACTTTCTAATTTGAGTAACAAACTCCTAATTATATGAAAGATTGCATTGGAGTTGCAGAAGGCTGCTTGAGCCATGTAGTCTGAGCATAATTGGCCGTGATAGAGATAGTTTTCTGATTTTAAGTTCATATCCTTGTATAAGGGAAATTTCATTACGTTATAAACAATACGTTAATTGGTGAAAGAAAGGTAATTAATTTGAAAGTTAGACCTCAGACTCCTGTCAATGAATCTTCGGTTTTTCCTAACGGTGCCTGATTGCACCAGGCAAAAAACCAGTGCAAAAAACCAGTGCACTGTAGAAGCACTCATGAATTTTATATTATCATCAGTGTCGTGAAGCCAAATCTCTATAATTAGGATGGGTGTTGTATGCACCATGTATGGTGGTGTATGTATATGCATGGTTTTGAAAGACAAACCATCCTTAACTATAAGCCTATAATAATCCTAGAAATGATTTGAGAGGTAATCAAACTAATGGCTGAGGAGCAGTGGTCACATTGAGTGTTTGAACTGAGTTTGTTCGAGTCTTGTAGGGGAATTATTATAGATAGTGAAGAAGGATCAGGACATGGAATTGAAGCTACGGTATGGTGCGCAGGAATGTGAGTTTTACGGTTAACGTTTATGAGCTTGTTGTGTGTTTTGAATAGAGTCAGAATTCTTAATAAGAAGTGGAACACCTTGTTTAGGGTGTTTGTTTTTAGTACTGATAAGAAGTTGAACCTCTGATTGAAGCAAGCAACAGAGAGATGTTGATCACTTAGCATTGAGTGTTTAATGAAAATTCATTCTAATAATAACCTCACAATAAGTTCACCAATTGTAGCTCAGTTGGTTGAACATCCACTTTCCTTGTGAGAGATTGCGGATTCGAGACTCGCTAGTTAGAATTTTGTGAGTTTTCGTCCGATTATTAGACCGGAGTGAAGCAAAAATAAATCTTCATGCAAAGTGGTTAGCCCTATAGGCTCAGTCATGTAGCCTTCGAGCATGAATTAATTAATAAATAAATAAATAAATAAATAAGGGTCAATGACCCAACTTTAAAAAAAAATTTAATAAATAAATAAAACCTCACAATAAGTTTGTAATGACTACTCTTCTACCCTTCTTCTCCCCAACCATTCCCTCTTCTCTACTTCTTCTTTATCGCGCGAGCAGTGTCGCCACCGCCACCACCACTACCACTACCACCCTCTCCTCCTCTTCTACTCCTTTTTCTATTTCTCTTGAAATTGTATAGCAAGAGTTTTGGTAGTGTGCAAAAGTACAAAAAAAACCAAAAATTTTAAGGAGCGATGGATGAATGGCCTCGAAATATGCACTCTCACTTATCTCGAGGAGACCCATCCCCCGCGCCCTTTCCTTTGCTCTCTAGTAGGACTAAAAAAAAAACTTCAAACCAACATATATGAACAAGAGTGATTCTATGTGTCGAGGGAAAGGGCGAGGAAACCAGCGAGGAAAAGGAGGTGGCGGGGGTGAACCGTTCACCCCCCTCGAGATACGCGCGCCAAAAACGTCTCGAGGGGGGTGAACGGTTCACCCCCCGCCACCTCCTTTTCCTCGCTGGTTTCCACGCTCTTTCCCTCGACATTTAGAATTTCCCTATGAACAAACATAACATGTGATCAGTGGCTCATTCAAAAGTGAAATAGGCAATTAGTTTAGAACTTCCCACTCCAGCTAAGAACACTTGAAAAAAACAACGAACAAGACCCATAGTGTCACTAAGCTACGGGGTAGTTAGATCGATCCAATGGCTTTAATTCATTCGATGACGCATAGCTTACTGGATGAGCGGCTGTGCTTTTTTTTATCAACGTCAACGGTCTACATTACAACAATCCACCACGTGGAAGCAGATGAGCAAGGTGCAGACGTAGACCCACATTACTTAGTCACGAAGCGACACATTCAAAGCGAAAATTCTAGGGGTCGGGTCTCTCTCCCAGTCCCGGGAACTTTCCAGAACCTATTTATTATTCCCAAAATACCCCTCTAATATCCTTCATAACTATAAGATATTCCCGTAAATAAACGATCAACTTAGGGGCCAAACAGTCAATAACATTTTCCCTCTCTCTATTAAACCTTTTATTCCTTCCTTTCTCTCTCAATTACTTTCGATTTCAACGATCGCTCGCTCAGTTTTTTCTCTGGTTTGGTTAAAATGGACGCGTTTTCTTCGTTCTTCGATTCGTCATCAGCATCGTCTTCATCTGCAAGAAGAGGCAGCAGCAGTTGGAGTTACGAATCACTCAAGAATTTCCGCCAGATCTCTCCCATCGTTCAGAACCATCTCAAACAGGTATAGGTTAATTTAGAAGTTTGGTTTATAATCTGTGAAATTAGGGTTAGATTGTTGAAGAAGAATCTTGAAATTTGATTGGTGCAGGTTTATGTGACGCTATGTTGTGCACTGGTGGCTTCAGCGGTGGGAGTGTATATGCATCTGCTATGGAATCTTGGAGGTATTCTTACAACAATCGCAACTATGGGAAGCATGATCTGGTTGTTGTCTACACCTTCGTATGAGGAGAAGAAGAGAGTTGGTCTCTTGATGTCTGCTGCCTTCTTTGAAGGCGCTACCATTGGTCCTCTCATCGACTTGGTTATTCAGGTTGATCCGAGGTGGTGACTTCTCTTTTCCTTTATTCTTTCTTTGTTAGTTCAATTTCATAGTTTTTGTGATTAATTAGATGGTTTTATGTATTTTTGAGTTGTAATTCTGTATGTGAAACAAAATTAGGTTTTATGAGATGCCTCGGTGATTGATTGGGGAGAGTAATAGAAACTGAAAGATAAAAAGTATGCTAACCAAACTGATCCTCAATTTTCCGGTTAGAATTTGACAATCTCGGTTTGATTTGATGTCAGTTCCATTTTACTAATTGTTGTTTTCTTGAGAATTTCTCAAATAGATATACGGGACCTCAAGTCTCTCATATGCACTAATATAGATCCATGCCAAGTGGGATCAAGAAAATCTCTACAAATACTAGGTGCCGATGATATGCCCTACGTGCGCGGATATCAAGTAATTTTTATTTTATTACAAAAAAATATTATTATATTTTTAAACAAAATAATTATATATAATTTTAAGGGCATATATAGTTTATAAATAAATAAGGGACTTCAAATAGTTTATGTTAAGGGCATAGGTATAAATAATTAATGTTTGTGAGAGATGGGTTTTGATTGTAAAAGTATGAAATGTGGAAGCAAAATGAGAAATTCAAAAGTTAGATATAAGGGCATATCTATTTATAGATAATTGGAGGGCTTCAAATAATTATATTAGGGGCTTATGTATAATTATTGAATATTTACAAGGGCTGGTTTTGATTCTAAATAGTATAATTTTCAGAAGAAAAAAAATGTAATAGTGTTTTTATTCGAAATGGTCTATTTACAATTTATAGATACTTCGCGGGTTTCAAATAAATTATGTTAGGAGGTTATGTATAATTAATGAATATTTAGAGGACTTGGGTTTGATTATAAATAATATAAATTTGGGAGGGAAAAATTGTAAAAAAAAGTGTACTAGTATTTTTCAATTAAAAGACAAAAATACCCCTTGCACTATTCAGATTGTTAATGTAATTAGTAGAAGTAGTAGGGGAGGGCAAAATAGGAAAGAAAATTGAAGTTGAAGACACTTTTTACTATTCATTTGGGGAAGGGAAGTTATATAGTTTAGATTACGAAGTGAGTGAAATGAGTGAGGTCTCACTTTGGGCATGACACAAGCCAATTGATAGGCCAAGTAGTGCCCATTGTCCAAGCCTCCACTGAAAGGGCAGTTCTTAATTTTGGGTAGTCCTTAAACACTCACAAAGATCATTCATCAAGATTTAACAGTGGAAACTGAAATAGTATCTCAAGTAACAGTGTCAAAATGGATCGATACTAATTTTAGCTCAATCTATATTGGTAATATATAATTTTTTTGGACATTTTAGCTCAAACGAGTTAAAAACAATTTATGTTTAGTTTGCTAGGGCTCGAAATGTAAAATTATGGAAGGGTGTCCTGGAAGGAATTAGGAACTTGAGGGACTCTAAGCTCAGTCCCTTTTTTCGAAAGTCATCAGTTGAAGATAATGTAAGAATGAGTCGTGGATTGATTGGGTTGTAAATTCACAACATTGAAATACATAAAGGAATAGACCTGGGAATTCAGCCTGAACGCGATAACTGGACCAATGGTTTTTAGTTTCGTGTCATTTGGGTTGGCTCACCTTACTTGTTACATGGGTCGTGTTGGGGTAATGACATCTTGACTCATGTCAACAAGTTTGACCTATTAACTTTCGGATCAAACAAGTTTGTTGTGTCAAATAGGTTGTTTTGTGTCAGTTTGTATCGGGTTCAACAGGTGATTTTTGAATTAACAGGTCATTTTGTGTCATTTCAGTTTGGAGTTGGGTTGAAATAAGTTGTTGTGCCGAAACAAGTCAAACAGTGCAATTTGTGTCAACCCATTTCGTAGCAGGTTGGTTTTGCATTCTAGTTTTTACCTGATAACCAACAAACCAGTTGTGTTCGTGTACCATATATAGGACTGTTGGATCCTAAACTTGATCCATTATGGGAGCCCAAACCCAAACCCAATCAAATTGGAGTCCAAGTCCATAATCAAGGTCCAAAACTACATGCCTTCTACCTAGAATCTTCTAGGGTGTGGTAATTATGCATGTGAATCATTTGGTAATTTAAAATATTGTTAGAAGGATGGAGAAGAATGAAGAAGAATGAGGTGTATGGTTATTATAATTTTGGATTAGTTTATTTGTGTGGTGTAGATTTGTTGTTAAGTAGTATAAATACCCCTCCCATTTTAGTTTAGGCATCAAGAAAAATTAAGAGCTTCTAAGTGAGTGAAGAAGCAAATTCTAATAAGAGTGAGTTGTAGTATCTTGTTTTTTGAGTGAGAGTGCTCTTGTAATATTTGTTTGAGTTTCAATAAAAGTTGTTTGTGTGAGTGTTTCATTTCCAACAAAGTGGTATCAGAGCAAGTTGGAAAGTATACACTATTGCATATCAAATCGAAGGTCTCGACGAGAGGAATCCGACGCCGCCAGAATCTCCCCAATCTGAGTTCTGACGCGCCGCCGGAAGACTGCTGCCAGAAAATCGAGTTGACTCACCGAGTTGAGCCGAGTTGAACCATTGATCGAGTCGCCAAGCCGATTTGACCGAGCCGTAAGCATGTTGACCGAGCCCCTTGATCGAGCCGTCCAAGCGAGTTGACTGAGCCGTCAAAATCATTGACCGTTGACCAAGTTAGGGTTGACTTTGATTGTTGACTTTGAAAAGGTTTGTGAAAGGTTATGATATTCAAGAAGTGCTTTTCAAAGCCATCATCATCCAATGCTTGATAGATGAGGTAGAGAGCCTTCTTATCTCTCTTTCTTGAATCCTTCAAAGTTGTCTTTTGATCTGGTGTAAGAGCAGCAAAAGCAGCATCATTCGCAGGCTCGTTATAGCCTTTCTCTATGATATCCCACACATCTTGTGATCCAAGAAGTGCCTTCATTTGATACTCCAATTGTCGTAGTTGTTGTTGTTGAGTGTCTGAACTTGGAATGGTGCCATACCATTTGCCATATCTCTCAATATAATGAGAATTTGCAAAATCTGATTGCACGGATGAATCCGGAACGCCGAAAAACCTTGGGAGGGACCTGGTCAAAATTTTCAATTTTTCTGGTCAACGGTCAAAGTCAACCCTACCTGATCAACGGTCAATGACTTTGACGGCTCGGTCAAATCGGTGAGTCAACTCCATTTTCTGGCAGCAGTCTTCCGGCGGCGCGTGGCGGCGCGTCAGAACTCAGATTGGGGAGATTCTGGCGGCGTCGGATTCCTCTCGTCGAGACCTTCGATTTGATATGCAATAGTGTATACTTTCCAACTTGCTCTGATACCACTTTGTTGGAAATGAAACACTCACACAAACAACTTTTATTGAAACTCAAACAAATATTACAAGAGCACTCTCACTCAAAAAACAAGATACTACAACTCACTCTTATTAGAATTTGCTTCTTCACTCACTTAGAAGCTCTTAATTTTTCTTGATGCCTAAACTAAAATGAGGAGGGGTATTTATACTACTTAAGAACAAATCTACACCACACAAATAAACTAATCCAAAATTATAATAACCATACACCTCATTCTTCTCCATCCTTCTAACAATATTTTAAAATGATTCACATGTATAATTACCACACCCTAGAAGATTCTAGGTAGAAGGCTTGTAGTTTTGGACCTTGATTATGGACTTGGACTCCAATTTGATTGGGTTTGGGCTCCCATAATGGATCAAGTTTAGGATCCAACACCCCTCCTTAAACTTGATCTTGTGACCCTAGTAAGTTCCTTAATCTTATGAAGTCTTCGCTTGTCAGTGGCTTGGTAAAAATATCGGCAACTTGATCTTGTGACTTCACATATTCAACTTCCACATCCTTTCTTGCAACACACTCCCTTATATAGTGGTAGCGAATATCGATGTGCTTGCTTCGATCATGGAATGCTGGATTCTTTGCTAAGGCAATGGCTGACTTGTTGTCAACACAAACCTTGGTAGGCTCTTCTTGTATCAAACCTATCTCCTTCAATAGATTTCTAAGCCAAATTGCATGACAAACGCATGAGGTAGCAACAACATATTCCGCTTCGCAAGTGGACAATGTGACAATCGGTTGTTTCTTTGACATCCATGTGAAAGCAGTATCTCCCATTAAAAATACGAATCCAGTAGTGCTCCTTCGATTATCTATGTCTCCACCCCAATCACTATCGCTATATACAACAAGCTTGTAATCATTAGAAACTGAATAGAACAAGCCAAAGTCAATTGTACCTTTAGATAGCGAAGAATCCTCTTTGCGGCTTTAAAATGGGTGGTTGTTGGAGATTCCATGTAGCGACTAACCAATCCAACTGCGTGAAGAATATCGGGCCTCGTGCAAGTTAGATAGCGTAGACTTCCTACCAAACTTTTGAAGAATGTTGGATCTACACTTTCGCCTTCTTCATGTTTGGACATCTTGATTCCGTATTCTGTCGGTGTGCTTATCGGCTTACAGTTCTCCATCTTGAACTTCTTCAGGATCTCCTTTGCATAGCTTTCCTGTGAAATGAAAATTTCATCCTTTTGTTGCTTAACTTCAATGCCAAGGTAGTACGCCATGAGCCCCATGTCTGTCATCTCGAATTCCTTCATCATCACTTCCTTGAATTCATTGAACATGCTTGGGTTGCTTCCGGTGAAGATCAAATCGTCCACGTAGAGGCACACGATCAAAATATCTCCATCTTTGATCTTGATATATAGAGCGTGCTCGTAGGGACATTTGTTGAAGCCATTCTCTTGGAAGTACTTGTCGATTCGGCTATTCCATGCCCTTGGTGCTTGTTTTAGCCCGTAAAGAGCCTTCTTTAACTTCAACACCTTGTCTTCGTGGCCTTTGACTTCGTAGCCTGATGGTTGCTGAATGTAGACTTCCTCTTCAAGAACTCCATTTAGGAAGGCAGACTTTACATCCATCTGCTGTATCTTCCACTTGTTTTGAGCTGCCAAATAAATGATTAGTCTGATAGTCTCCAATCGAGCAACAGGAGCAAATACCTCATCATAGTCAATTCCAGCCTTTTGACTATAGCCTTTAGCAACTAGCCTCGCCTTATGCCTTTCAATATCTCCTTTAGCGTTTTGCTTTGTTTTGTACACCCATTTGACACCTATCGCCTTATGTCCCTTGGGAAGTAAGGTGAGTTCCCATGTGTCATTTTTCTCGATGGCCTTGATTTCTTCGTCCATCGCATCTCTCCACTTCTTCTCTCGTACTGCTTCTTGAAAGCTCACTGGTTCACAATCGGCAAACAGACAAAATAATGTAAGGTTATCTTGTCGTTCAGTTACCTCATAGAGATCTCTAAGGCTTCTTGTACGTTGCACAACTCTTTCACTTTGACTCCCACTTGACGATGACGAAGGTGATGAGTCTCCTTGAGTGATTGATGTTGGTGAAGTGGGTGGAGTTGCAAGCTCTTGTTGAGATTCACCTAGTTGCTCCCTCATTGTCTGCTCATCTTCTTCAAATTGAGGAAAGAAATTGAAGTCATCTGCATGAGAGTTAAAATCCCATTCTCCTTCGTTGAAGACCACATCTCGACTAATCACAATCTTCTAATTGTCTGGATTGTACAGCTTGTAGCCCTTCGAATTAGCATCATAGCCGATGAAGATAAAACTCGCTTTTATCATCAAGCTTCGTTCTTCTCTCGTCCGGTACATGAACATGGGCTATACTTCCAAAGATTCTCAGGTGGGAAATGCCAGGCTTTCTTCCACTCCATGCCTCTTGCAGTGTCTTTCCCCATACACTTCTTGTTGGAGATCGGTTTGACAAGTAGACTGCACACGCTACTGCTTCCGCCCAAAATTCCTTGGGTAGTTTCTTACTTTTGAGCATGCTTCGTGCCATGTCGAGGATTGTTCTGTTCTTTTTTCTGCCACGCCATTTTGCTGGGGGGATCTAGGAACTGTCATTGGTCGACGAATTCCATTTGCTTCACAGAACTCTTGAAACTCCCTGGAAGTAAATTCTCCACCTCGGTCAGATTTCATGGCTTTGATCTTTCTACCGCTTTCTCTCTCCACTGCAGCTTTGAACTTCTTGAAGACTTCGAAAACTTCTGACTTCTGTTTCAAGAAATATACCCATGTTTTTCTTGAAAAATCATCAATGAAGATAAGAAAATAGTTACTGTTACCGAGATAGCTTGGCTTGATCGGACCACACACATCGGTATGGATGAGCTCGAGTGGCTTCTTGGCTCTTGACTCCGACTCCTTTGGAAAACTTTTCCTGAATTGTTTCCCGACTAGACACCCTTCACAAAGCTGGTCAGGATGGTTGATGCGAGGTAGTCCCTTCACCATCTCCTTCTTAGATAGCAGCTCCAGACCTCCAAAATTGAGATGCCCAAATTGAAGATGCCAAAGCCATGATGCATCTTTGTAGCAAGCTTTCAGGCACTTTGCAACATCGTTTTGTATGTTGATCAAGAACATTCTATTCTTTGACATCGGCACTTTAGCAATGAAGTTATTCTTATCATCTTTTATAGAAAGATTATAATCCTTCATATGAATATCATAACCTTTCTCTAACAGTCGCCTAACTCAAGATGTTACTTTTCATATTGGGCACATAGTAGACATTGGAAATAAATTGATGTCTCCCATCTTTCAAACGGATAAGGATGTTACCTCTCCCTTTCACTGCTATTGTGGAATCATCTCCAAACGAAACATTTCCGCTTACTGACTCGTCTAACTCCACGAAAATGTCTTTCCTTCCACACATGTGATTGCTTGCACCACTGTCAAGATACCAGGAATTTGCTTGGCCACCATCAGTTTCCTTTCGTGCTAGAAGAAGAATTTCTTTGCCATTTGTCTTCTCCTCCACGTAGTTGGCCTTCTCCTCAATTTTGTTGTTGGGAGCTCTACATTCTGAAGCATAATGCCCAAACTTTTGACAATTATAACATCGAACTTGAGATTTGTCATACCTTGAGTTCGGATTGATTCTTCCACGGCCTCGTGTTGAGCTTTCTCCTTTCTCATAGTTGTTGTTGGAATTGTTGTTGTTGTAATTCCAGCCTCGTCCACGACCGTGACTTCCACCTCGTCCATGGCCTCTACCTCTGCCTCGGCCACGTTGGTTTCTATCTTGGCTTTCATGCATATCCTTGAGTTGCAGCTTGGATGTTGGGGTGAAGGCATTCACATGTAGAAGTAGGGAAGGAAAGGAACAATAGAATTTAGGGAGCAAACAAGCATGGGGATTTACTAACCATCTAGGATGTACAGACTTGGATACGGACATTGCAACACGAGGAATCTCAAAAAAAGACATTGACATTGCAATAATAGAATCGTTAATATAATATGTATTAATTATTTTGGCAAATGCATATAAGACCTTAAGTAGAAAGAACATAACAATAATCCAAAATCCAATTAAAATAACACTATAATGTTAAATCCAAAACATTCAAATAATTCAAATTTATAACTTATTGACTATTAAAACTAATAAACAAATCAACACTTGCACATAACTTCTTGCATTCTTCTCACTCACTAATGTTGCTTGCTAAATCAGTTTTGTTTTGTTGAAAACTATAGCTAAACTGTAAACTTGGGATTAGAAAAATTCAACTTAGCTGAATTCATGCTCATGGTTTTTTGTGTGATACTTTATATGGATTTATTAAGTGAAAATTGTGACTGTCCAAATTAAGTGAAAATTGTGACTGTCCAAATTAAGTGAAAATTGTGACTGTCTGTGACTCTGTATAAATGGACACTGACTCCTGCTAATTCATGTGAGTGCAGCATTTTGATAAGCGCTTTCGTGGGGACTGCTATCGCATTTGGTTGTTTCTCAGCAGCTGCCATGTTGGCGAAGCGCCGAGAATACCTTTACCTGGGAGGTCTACTCTCTTCTGGCATATCAATTCTCCTCTGGTTGCACTTTGCCTCCTCCATATTTGGTGGATCTGCTGCCCTCTTCAAGTTTGAGGTTAGTACACTTTCTACTGACACAATAGATGTAACGAATGTATTACAAAGTTTTATTGTGCATATCCTCCGAGTGTGATAATTAATGTGTAAATTCTTCTTTTGCAGCTGTATTTTGGACTGTTAATTTTTGTTGGCTACATGGTGGTCGATACCCAGGAGATCATTGAGAAGGCTCACTTTGGAGATCTGGATTATGTGAAACACGCCCTTACCCTCTTCTCTGATTTTGTTGCGGTCTTTGTCCGAGTAGTTATCATCATGGTGAGAAATGAAATTCCTTGTCAGTAAAACTATAGTTGCATCTGTAGATGTTATCTAATAGTGTTGTTGTTATTGTTATTTGCAGCTGAAGAATGCCAGCGAGAATGAAGAGAAGAAGAGGAAGAGGAGGTCTTGAACTCATGTGGCTATGATGTAACAAATCTACTTTGTAGTTAGGTTTTGATTTTGTTAAATTTCCATGTGTATAGTAATATACTCTAGTAGAGTTGTTCCTTGTTTCTAAATCGAACCTAAAAGGCAAAGTAATCAATTTCTTGTTTGTAAACATTTTGTCTCGTCATGGTTATGAACTTTTTCGCTGTGAAGCACATCCCAATAATCTTTATCAACCTCAGATCTCCAATATGTAGTGTTCACGTGGATGCTCAAAGCTTATTCTTCCGCTTGGTTGCCGGACCGGTGGGCTCCTGCACACAAAGGGCAGGTAGAGCTCGTGCGCATAGATCTGGACCGTCGGATCTGATGGACGATCCAGGTCTGTGGATTTGAAAAAAAAAAAAAATCTTTAACCGACTTCTCTCCCTCTCCTCCGCCCACACCTCTTGCTCCACCTCCATCACCACTGCCCCCACCACATAATTATGGTACTCAAAACAGGTGATTTCAGTGTATTATTCTGTGACTCGCAAGTGTAGACTGTTGAGCTTTGAACTGACTTTAGCTGGAATCTCTTGTTGTTCTTTCTTCTGAGGTGGTGGTGCTTGCGATGGAGGAGACCTCATTGGTGGTGGTGCAGCACAAACATGGATGACTGATCGAATTTGGACTGCTGGGGCAATGTGGTTGTGTCCATGGTATCCACCACTGTTGAAGATGTTTGGAGTAAACATGGGGCCGCTGAAGTAGGATGAGGAGGTCCATAAGTCCTAGTTGTGATTTGGGTTGGAATAAATTGCCTTTGAGGGATGGGGTTTGACCTGAAAACGGGATTTGCTTTAATGAGATTTTCTTTTCAATGGGCTTATCTTTGATTTCTGATTTCCCATTCAGCCATTCTTCTTCATCCCTTTGATGTTCTTCCAATTTACTTGATAAGAAAAATGAGTTGCTTTTGGTTGTAGGGGATGAAGTTTGTGGTGGTAAGATCTTGGAAGTCGTTGATTCACTAGGAAAAGCAAGAGCTAGCAAACTCTTGTTCCTTTGATGGTTTTGTCTTTGGATTGAAAAAGACAGAAGAGAAGTCTGAAAATTGACCCACTGATCTCCAACTCGTCGATTTCGAGTGGGAGCTAGCAATTGAGTCTCGGAAAGTGTCGGAAGAAGAAGTTGAAGTGGGTGAAGAGAGAGTTTGAACCATGGAGAGACGGGGTAGAGAGGCGGAGAAGGAGGACTTTGCTAAAAACTGTGAAATAAAAAAAAATTCCAATCCACAGATTTAGATCATTCATCAGATTCGACAGTTCAAATCTATGCGTATGAGCTCCTACTGCCCTTTATGCGCAAAAGGCACCCCGGGTCCTTGGTTGCCTGGGCCAGGTTATCTTTATCCTCATTAAAGCAAGTCAGAACAATCGTTTACATTTATATCGAATCAGATAGCAGAAGCTTGTCTGACATGCTTTCACATATCGGTGCAAATATTGTTCCAGCAAGGCATTGATTCACTCAGTTTACCCTTTTAAACTCTGAAACCAACATCCCAAACAATGCAGGTCCAATTGACCTGGAAACATTAGATTGTTATCACTGATCGTGTTCAGTAAAATCTAATGTTCCAGATGCTCTTGAAGTAAAGTCTTTTGAACCCAACTCCCTTTTCTTTTGATCGGAAAATCCTGTATGCACCCTTCGGACAATGAGGGAACTCAAAAGAAGGTAGTTAATTCGTTGCTCACACGTTAATTTAACAAATGGGTAGTCCCAAGGAAAAAAAAAATTTATGGCGATCTTGTAAATAAATAAATAAAAAGTTAATCTAAGTAATTAAGGGTGTGTTTGGTTGCATGAAATTCTATGCCATGAGAATTCATGAAGAAATTTCTATATTTTAGGCTAATTTGAGGTATATCTCCACATGCACTATTGATTTTGTTATCAATGGTTGGAATGAAAGTCTCATGAACATGAGAATCACATGCCTTGGGGGATCAATTTAGCCTAAAATGTAGGGGTCTCCTCATGGAATCCTATGCCATGGGAATCCATGATATGACCTCTACATTTTAGGCTAAATTGATGTATGTAGGATTTTCATGTTTATGGGACTTTCATTCCAACCATTAATCACAAAATCAAATGGTGAATATGAAGTGATATCTCAAATTAACCTAAAATATTTGAATCCATGCAACCAAACACACCCTAAGAGTAAGAGCTCAATTGAAAGGGTTTCGTTGGATTATTAATTGAACCGTTTGTCATGTCATGCTTTATATTAATATTGAAAAACATTGTAATCGTAACCAATGTTTGATACGATTAACTAGTACAAAGCAATTTAGTGTCACATATTATGTTAAAAAAACTTGTGTTGATTCCATATTTCGTTAACCAAAATATAAGCAACAAATGCACCCCTTCGACATCTAAATTACACATGTATTCTTTCCTATGTATAATGGCACAATTGTAAACTACACGAAACGTATATGTGTTCTACTAACTCATACAATGATCTATTATTTGCAAAAATAATATATTCAATGTGAGTAAGATTAAAGTCCATATTATCTACCATGATTGACAGTGAAACTTAAGCAATTGAAGGTGATTCACGTGAAACTCAATTTGTAGTTATTAGGCTAAAATATGATAATCGAGTAATGATGATGAGAAGAGAAATGGAGAGATGATGAACAGAAATTGAGAGAGAGAGAAAATAAATGCCAAAATTGGTCATCTTCAGCAACCAACAACTCAAAATATAATGATTTCCATTTTAATGGAGTTTTTCCATAAACGATACAAGGATGGAACAGTGCAATGGTTTATATTTTAATGAAATTTTGAATCTTTGGCAAAGAAGAAGAGAGAGGAGAATTTGAGTGAAGTTTTGCAAGTGATGGACCTAAATACTGAGCAGCAAGTCTGAGTATCAAATCAGGAAAGACTTGCTACTCGGTATTTAGACAATAATTTTGGCAACTTCAAGTTATTCTTTTCTAGAATTTTCCCTTGTTCCAGTCTCGGATGACCTGCCTTAAAGAGTTCCATATGCAATCCTTTACTATTGGGGATAGACAATCACTTTATAGAAGTCCATAATCTGTCCAAAATATTGCAATGATCACATCGTTCGTTCATTTGTTGTATCGTGAGAACAAATACCTAATCTACCAACAAAGTATCTTTGTTCTAATTAGCAAATTTTGATTTCAATCATGGTCAGTGTTGTCACATATTCGTTGAAGAGTTTATCAACTTTTGGTATAAGACCTTTTTTTTTTTTTTTTTGTTAAAATGGAATAAGACTTCATTTTCAGTGTTTTTAACAAGGCAAACAATGCTGTCTAATATTTGTTTGGTTATAATTCACCAAACACACTTCGATGTTATAAAAATGTTATGCTAGAACCTGATGTACCTATTAGGAGTCCTTACCCCAGCCTATGTAACTATTTCATGTTATACTCTATAATAAGTGATAGAGCAAGTGGTGATAGATCTTGACAATTGGGGGGGAATTTTAGCAAAGGGATTGGAGGGGAAATAGGACGTGAAGAAGAAGAGATTTCTTCCTCCCTCTTTAAGGGTTCTTTTTTACCTAAAATTTGAGAGATTCTAGCTGGCCTGGGTCAAGCGCCTGGGAGGCTCCTTGGCACGTGCCAAGGAGGGTGTCTTGCACGTGCTCGACTAAAGTTAAAAAAAAAAAAAAAAAAAAAAACGGGAAATGGAATTTGAATTTCCTTGCTGAAATTTAAGAGGGAGGGATAAAAAAAACAGAGAAAATCAGAGTGAGAAAAACAGAGAGAGGAGGAAGACTCTTTAATGTTGTTGTTGTTGTAAAGTCTCCTCTGTTTTGGTCTTTGTTGTAAGCATTTTGGTCTTCTCTGTTTTTTGGTCCTGTATGTAAGAGCAAACCAGGGTGAAGAAGGAGCAACAACAGCATTTTGGTCCCTCTGTTTTTTGGTCCTGTATGTAAGGTCTCCTCTTGATGCTGTTGTTGTTGTAAGGTCTCCTCTGTTTTGGTCTTTGTTGTAAGCATTTTGGTCTCCTCTTAAAACAACCATGGCCCTTACCACCATGGCTTGGTGCGACTAGAAAGCATGGAACATGTCAAACAGGAGTCCCTCTACCGACTTGTTGATCGAAATCGTGACTATGGTCTCACACAAGATACCCTTTTCGATGCAGTGAAGTGCTTGGAAAACAAGGTATTATTCAAATTATAATCAAATTACTTTTTTAACTAGTCAAGATGGTTGAACTCATTTTCATTTTATTGACTTGAGAATTTTTCCAGATTCGCGCAAGTTATTCTGCTAGTATTCTGAATCTCAGTAGTGATGAATTCATTGTGACTTTGGTCACTGATGCCTGTTTTATCCTAGAGCTATTCCGTGAGTCTGCGAAACAAACAAGCACATTTGATCCCATGTGAGGCAAGGAGTCACATGTGATTCGTTCGATCAGTGAGCTTCGTGAGTTGGGAGTGAAGTTTAAGAAAAGAGAGGCTTGTGGCACGTTGGACATATCCTTCATCAATGGTGCATTGCAGGTTCCCCCTATGTTCATGGAGGATTACACAGGTAATTCTACGCTTACAAAATTGCTAATACTAGATTTGATGAATTCTTCCAATTTGATCTAAACTTCATTCTTGTAAATGATCTTACAGGTACATTGTTTCGTAATGTGGTCGCCTTTGAACAATGCCATCATTCATGCAAGCCTGATTTCACATCATTCTTGTTCTTCATCAATGGCATTATTAACACACCTGAGGATGTCGGGCTTCTTCATTATACGGGAATCATTCAGCATTCTTTAGGTAGTGATGAAGAGATGGCAGATCTTTTAACAAGCTATGCAGGGAGGTCGCTCGTGACTTCAATCAATCTTATCTCCATTTAGTGTCAAGAGATTTGGGCATATTCTGCGACAAGAGATGGAACAAGTGGAGAGCTGAATGGCATCTTGAGTATATGAATAGCCCATTGGCAGTGATTTCTTTGGTCGCTGCAGTATTATTGTTCACTTTCACTGCAGCTCAGACTTACTTTGATTATATAGCTTATATCAGGGGCAATTGATCAATGTTGTGTATGCCAATTGTAACTATTTTAATTATTCAGATCAAAGATTTCTCGACTTTGTATTGTGGAGTATATTGATGATCAGCAACTACACTTCATCTACTTTCAGTTGTTTTTATCAAGTCTTAGTACTAAGATGCTACATAAGGCCCACTTGGTTTATTACATCCATAATTAAAGACTTCAATTGTATATGTCAACTTTATATCAGTATACTGATCAACAACATGTACTTCAACTTGCATCATTTGTAAGACATTTCAAGTAGTTGATACAAACCTGAGAACAATTGGATTCATCTTCTTCCATAAACTGTGAAGACCGTTGCAAAGCTTTCTAAGAGACTTGTACAACATAAGGGGTTTCCATAGCTACAGAAAGAATAACCCGTTTGAATCAAATGCATCAAGTTTTTCAGAGTTCTTGAATAAAACAAGTTTGGTTTCCATATACAGGATCCCTACTAACATTTATCAGGTGGAGAGCATATGACCCAAATATTGTCCCAATCTGACCTTACCATCATGGTCTCGCACACCTAGAAAGCATGGAACACATAAAAAATGAATCCCTTAACCAGGTCATCAACCACGAGTATGAAATGGTATCATACTAGATATCCCTTTCGATGCAGTCAAGAGCTTAGAAATAGGTACTTTCAGTAGCCCATTGGGCTTCTTTTCTTTGATCGCTGCCGTATTAATGTTTGTTTTTATTGCTGCTCAGACTTACTTCGATTTAGATTCATCATATGATTCTAAGGACAAGGATAGTATCAATTAACTGATTAACTATGTTTCTTACTCGACCATTATGTTATCTGTTTCTAAGCCCTGTTGAACATCAAATACAAAATCAGGATATTCATGCACACTATTGATTCATAATCTTTTCATTCATAGCATACAATAAAGTTACAAGATAAGAAGTTCTACAATGTAAACTAAGTGAAGCTTTCCAAGTCTGCTTCATAAATCATGGCTAGATCATTCTCTCTCAGAACTACCCACATGTCTAACCTAATTAATTATTCTACTTGTTTGAAATATGCGGCATTATCAACTTCAAATCACCAACATTGACCTGACTAGTGACCAAATGATCTATAGTTGAATGGTGTCAAATTCACTTCGTCTTTATCAACTCTTATCCTCTTGGGCGTAACTGATGAGTAAGCCCTAAATGTGCCGCAACCTTGAACTTTCATGTCAATGGTTCTGCTTTCTTCAGATTTGTATCTCAAATCTTTAATTGCACCACCTGAGTTAAACATCTTTATCAGCCCAATGGGAGCAAAAGAAGCTCTATCAGACAGTTTCTTTACTGGAACTACAGTGAAAACTTCATATTCGCGGGAATTCAGTGTAATAGGCAGAGATGCGTTCTTCGGAAGATAAACTACCTCTCCTGCAATCATACCACAAAATTTTAAGAATGTAGTACTTGTAACTGTTGTTTTAAGAGGAGACCAAAAAACAGAGTAACAACAACTACATTCTTTTTGTTGTAAATTTTGGTCTCCATGCAAGAGATTAAAAAATAACCAGGTTGTTTATACAAGAAAATGATTTTTGCTATTTTTGGAGACAGAAATCCTTGAACTTCATGTGGAAGATGCAGGAAGAAACTTGACTGAAACACTGTTGACACAGTGTCGTTCATTTGTGGGTGTCTTGAACTTCATTTGGAGAAGCCTTCTTGATGCTTGAACTTCATTTGGAGAAGCCTTCTTGATGCTTGTAGCAAACAAAATGCTAATCTTGAGCTAAGTGAAGAATTGGCTCAACGGATTCTCGAATCAAAAGAAGGTGTATCCAGTGGCGTGTTGTTGCTCCTTCTTCACCCTGGTTTGCTCTTACATACAGGACCAAAAAGCAGAGAAGACCAAAATGCTTACAACAAAGACCAAAACATAGGAGACTTTACAACAACAACAACAACATCAAAGAGTCTTCCTCCTCTCTCTGTTTTTCTCACTCTGATTTTCTCTGTTTTTTTATCCCTCCCTCCCTCTTAAATTTCAGCAAGGAAATTCAAATTCCATTTCCCGCTTTTTTTTTTTTTTTTTGAAACTTTAGTCGGGCACGTGCAAGACACCCTCCTTGGCACATGCCAAGGAGCCTCCCAGGCGGCCACCCAGGCGCTCGACCCAGGCCAGCTAGAATCTCTCCTAAAATTTTCAGCAACACATCAATTATGAAGTGACCTCAAGCCATCGAGTTGATTTCTGATATGACAATTGGATAGTTTGAGAAGCCTTTAAGACTTGCTCCAAGACATTCAATCCATCACATACAAGAAGGTTGGGGTTGTGTCTGTATTTATAGGTGTCTCAAGGTTGAGAATGTGGGCTGGAATGTCCTCCTTAGAAGATAACTTAATAATTGGGAGGAAAATCAAATAATCACTCTAATTTTTGTTGGACGAGTTCCACCTTAATCCAGATCGAATTGGTTAGTGGAAGTGGGCAAATAAGAATAATATCTTCTTGGTTACGAGCTATTTCGAGAAGTTCACAGCAATAACTTCTCAGGCCTTGCAAGTCTCCCTCTCTAACCCTTTCAAGAAGTGACAGCAGCTGAAGCGTGATTCTTCTAGAGCCAACTTTTTCTTCAAGACCATTGGACACGGGCATATTCTCACCATCAATAAGCTTGTGAGAAGAGGTCCCATCCTAACAAATAAGTGTTCGCCATGTGAATGCAATCTTGAATCCATCTCTCACCTATTTTTTCAGAGCCCATTCTCTTCGAATGGGAAGGAAGAGAAGGGAGGAAGAGACTCTCTTCTTCTTCACGTCCTGTTTCCCTTTCAATCCATTTGCTAAAAAATTTAAATAAAAAAAAATTCAAATCCATGAATCTGGACCATCCAACTGATCTAACAGTCCAGATCTGTGCCTAGGACCCCCTCCTGCGCTTTGTGCGCATGACAGCCCCCCCCCCCCCCCCTCCAAGCCCATAATGATGGGCACTTGAATTAAAGCAAGTCTAGGGAGCTAGGCCTGGTGCGTCATCTCCGTTAGGCCTAGCTCTTTACCATTCCACATTATCGAGATATGGGATTATACGTATCTCGAGAATGTTGAACGATAGAGAGCTAGGTCTGGCACACCAGACCTGGCTGTCTAGAATTAGGGAATTCAATTCTCAACCTAAAAAACAAGAGTTATTCTAGAGAGCCGACCTAGTACATCTCGAGAATGATGAATGGTGTTGGGCCTGCCCTAGCGCGGACCTAACTGGTCTAGCCTGGCTCTTTAAAAAAGTTGAAAAAACAAAAGAGGGCTATGCTTTAAAGTCAGTACTCTTTCCCAATGCAATATCTTGGTTCCTGAAAAGAGGAACACCTTTCTTTTTCCCATGCATTCTTCTTTCCAAAAGCAAAGCAAAGAATCTCCTAAATCCAAGTGGTCAATCCTTACCTTCTACTTATATCATCATGGGTCCATGTCTTTTTTTTTTTAAGCCATAGGCATTAATATATATCCTCCAAGTTGTAAATCTTCACATTGAAGTCTCTACATATATACTTACTATCCCACGATGAAAGCAAAAAGAACTGGTATCTGATCGGACGCCAAACCCAGCCCTTAGCACAAGTTGGTTGAGAGTCATCATCATGGAGAAGTTCATGGGTCCATGTCATGTGTGCTTAATTGACTTCTCTCCCACTTTCCTCTCACTAAAACTTTTTTGTTTGAAAATGACATTTTGTGCATATGGCCTACTTAAAACATGAAACCAAATTTTGTAAATTAATACAACTTTGATTCTACCATAGATGCATGATCATAAAATCAACAACAAGATTGATTATCTAAAATCCTTGGGTTATATCTAACAATCGTCTCACCCAACAAGGTTTGACGCTGAAAACAGTGCATATAGCAACCACACTGGTGGAAGTTAATTCCTCTCATCATTTTCCGATTCAGAATAGAAAGGTAGTAAGTTATAGTAACAATGTCTAGGATTGAAAAAGTTTTTCACTAGACGAAGGTGACATCTTCGTTCCCCAATAGTCACAAATTTATTTATAGGATGAACATTTTTTTTCGGATTTCAAAACCATTAAATGTCTTTGACAAAGTTCAAACCTTGAACTTGTGATACCATCTATCACAAGTCTAGCTAGCAATCACAATGTAGAAAGAATCCAAAAGCAGAGATTAAAATGGCTTTATACAAATGTAATTAGTAGTTTTCTTTAAAATCATCATTTCAATCTAAGAGAGTAAAATTAAAATAACCAAACAACATGGGGACAAGTCATAAGTCTAGCTAGTTGGTGAAGAAAAATACTAAACCATATATCATGTTTTGTACTTGTTGCCTTCTCTCTTCTTTTGGAAAGGGAACTCAAACCACTCAAAGCTTATCTCCTCAGCAAAATCATGAACCCCTGTCATGTGGTACTGTAATGTCCATAGGCAACTGGGTCTTCCTTTCTTGTAAACTACTCCAATCACACTCAAACCATTTAGATGTTTATTATGGACAGGCACTTACTAGCTAGTTAGGGTTGACTGTAAATGCAATACACCCTGGTTGCTCATCACCAAATCTAAATCAATTCTTCATTTTTATTTTTCTTTAATAAGTGGTAGTTAGGTGAGTATCGGAAATGGGCTTTGCTGATGATAAAGTGTTAGTTAGGTCTAAAAAATCTGCGAGAAACACACTAAATTTTGGTGTGGTTGGTTTATCAAATTTCGCTAACATCAATTATTTATCATATTATATTCTACGGTGAGATACTCGTGTCTCGTGCAATGTTATCATACTATATTATACAATGCATTTTCCTTTATTTTATGTAATTTGATCATATTGAAAACATCAATTCCAGGTATGACTCCACTGTCCAAAACATAGGTTGTTGGTAGTATCTTTTTTTTACAATCTTTTAATACAAGTTTAGTGTTTAGCACATCTGAGAGGATGACTAAGCTTAATTATATAAAATTACAAAGCTTACTTTGAACAATGTTCCTTCCTCCTTGTTTGGAATTTAGATCATTGGGACCTCCACAAAAAAACTAATAATCTGAATTGATGACCAAGTACCTACACATTGGGGGAATATTTGTACCAACTTGGATACTTTCGACTCTCTATTCTTATTATTTATTGATTATCCTAGCTAAGATTCAAACCTCCAACTAATTAGATTCTGATTGCAGCAAGTTTTGCAGTAATGTTCGGTGATCTCGTTAATGATGTTGATTAAAAAAAGTTACTTACATAAAAATGAAAATGAAAATTGAGATTAAATTGGAAAAGTTGGATAGCAATTACAAATTGATTTATTCACAGTAAAAGAAATACAAAAATAAGGTCTATTACTCAGGCCGCTTATGGAATAGCACCCAACTCTAGACACTATTCCAAACAACGCTCAACTAAAATTTGCAATGGTAGTAAAACTAAAAGCACCAATAGCACTAGAAGGAGGTCGCAGTCTGCCAGACCACACTATCGACCCATTATTGGAAGTGGAATCCAAATATGAAACGACATTCTTCTTCTTCTTCTTCTCTTCTTCTTGTGTTATCAGTCCGCCTCAACTTTTCTTCTTTAGTTAACCACATTGCATTGGAGGTAGTGTGTTGTGGCGGTCATGTCATGTTATGTATTATTCATAGTTTTATGGAAGAAAAAAAATATACTCAACCTAATTTTTATGCTTAGTTAGTGCTTGAGGAGGGTGTTTAGCACGTGAATGCCAACTCTACTTCTTCTCTTTCCATCACATGCTGACGCCCTCCTCAAATACAAATTTGGCCATGTTGATTGCCCCACCATGTGAATGTGAGGGAGAGCTTAATTTTCCTCATTTTTTTTATTAAACATTCATTAATAACAACATGAACTCTACCTGATAATTAGGCATCAGGAAGAGGAAAGCCACCTGACTTGATCAATCAATCCTGGAATTGCAGATAGACATATATGGGCCTAAAGTTTGGCAAACTCTTACCAAACTTTTGCTTTTTCCATAGAACACCACATGATCATCTCATGCCTTCCAAGCTTTACTTCCCCACCATTTTACTTTACTTATATATCCCAATACCCCATCCATCATCAATCAATTTCAGGCCTTTGCCTTTAGAATCAACATGCTATCAGAGATTATAATTTTGACATAGCAATGGTAGTTAAAAGCTATGGTTTCACTCTCAATCGATGGAGTAAAGTAGTGCGCATTACTTTTCTTTATTCATTTTATATTAATCGATGCTACGTGTGTCCAACTGAAAAAAAAAAAAATGCTTGGCACATAAGAAAATCCATTCCGGACATCCCCATCCATAGTAGTAACTTATTATATCGTAATTTACAATGCAAACAACTATTATTCATGGTTTTGCGACATAAATAAACAATGCCCTTCTCTTTTCATTTCACCGATGAGATCACGTGTGATGCACATGCCTCAGTCAATGACATTTTTATTTTATCTATTTTTTTTTGTAAGCGCAAAGGTATTTTTAAAAGAATATAAATAAAAGAACTCATTCTTATAACAAAAATTCTAGGAGTCTGAGGGAGCGAGGATGAGTGTAACCACCCATCTTTTTTCAGATGA
This sequence comes from Berberis thunbergii, assembly GCA_003290165.1. Classification (NCBI taxonomy): domain Eukaryota; kingdom Viridiplantae; phylum Streptophyta; class Magnoliopsida; order Ranunculales; family Berberidaceae; genus Berberis; species Berberis thunbergii. The sequence continues at coordinate 41,063 of QNQO01002513.1, read as the reverse complement.
GCGTCAGTGCACATCTCCAAGACAATGCACTCATCTCGAGGATGACACCCATCTCTCGCTCCTTTCCCTCAATCCCTGGCAAAGCTCTTCTTATAATTGTTCCCTTTCCAGATTAATTTTTCTATGTTTCTTAAAAAATAAATAAATGAAGAAATAAAAGTAATAAAGCAAAAAATTAGGGTGGGGTTGTTGACTTTTTGGTTATTTGTTATGGATTTTTCTAAGAGCACCCCAAATCTGCAAAACCCAAAACCACTTCAATCCATCCATCCATTTCTTTGCTGTGCTTTTCTTTGCTTATAACAATTCTCTCAATTTCATTTTCATGGTATCTTCATCGAATCTTTGTAGCACTAAAAATCTCTTTCTTCTTAACACTAAAAATTTTTTTTGCAACAAAACCCTAAACAATTAAGAATTGAATCTCGAGATCGACGAACTTGGTGGCCTTCATCGAATCTCTTTCTTGTTGTTCTTATTGTTGTTGTTGATCTTCTCTTCGACTTACTAAAGCAAACACGCATTGCGATTTAACTGTGTTTTGATTTCTTGAAGAAACCTTTCAGTTCCGAGTTACTTGAAGAAGAAGAAGAAGAAGCTCTGTTGCTAAGTTGGATGACAATCTCCAATTGGATTGATCAGAGAAGAGAAGAGTAGATAGAGTTAAGGGTGAGTTGAAAGCATTCCTCTTCAACTACTGTGCTTTAGGAGGTCAGCCAATGGAACTGTAGTAGTAGAAGAAGAAGAAGAAGCCGAGATTGAGATGGATGACCGCGGAGGATCTTTCGTGGCGGTGAGAAGGATTTCTCATGGTTTACACAGGGGCGCTGATTGCCACTCTTCTGGTAATTTCGATGATGTTTAATTTTTTTTTTCTTCAATTTCTATTTGTTTCATTTAAATGCCGATTTTTTCACAAAAAATTTGGTGAAGTTTTGAGAATTTAAACTATTCTTAATTTGGTTTCAGTGATTTGAGCAATCTTTTTGGGGGAATTTTTAGATGAAATTGTTCATTAGATCAGTGCAACTTCAATGATAGAACAAACTCTTGGATTGCTTATTATGTTATAAAATATGAAGTTTTGTGAGAAATGCAAGTCGATGTGCATTCTATGGAATGGATTTTGAATTGTGTAATATACCAACTACATTTATCTGTTGGTTACTGAAATGAAATCGGAATCTACGATGCAACATATTAAGTACTCGGAGATATTAATTGTATGTTGTCATTTAAGGATGTGTTCATCCCATGTTCAACAGTTTGCAATATTTTTGTTGTTACAGCTGAGGTTGTGGCAGGATCAACAGCATGGATAGGTAAAGGCCTTTCTTGTGTTTGTGCTCAGAGAAGAGACAGCGATACGCGTCCTTCATTTGATCTAACCCCTGTCCAGGTAATCCTATAATTTGAAATTTGAGTTTGATTGTTCACTACTTTTATGTCTTCAATCATACATTAGATACTCGATGTTCAACCTTTGCTTCACCTGTTGATTTCAGAGTTTATGCTTAATAAAAGACCTTTAGTATCCATTGGTATAGTTCCCTCTTTTAGTGTTACTAAAGAAAAGTAATAACAATGAGTATCTTCTATTGGCAATCAATAATCTCAAGATTCCCCCTTAAATTCAGAATATAGGAGCCATTTATTTATAAGTGGTAAAATAAAAATTCCGAGTTTGAAATAAAAATCAACTGTTTGTGGCATAACAATATGATTCAATTATCTAATCCAAACTGAATCAACAATTACACCATTGGCCAAGACTTTCAGGTTAGCCCGCCTAAGTTACACCCCTAAGGGTAAGTGAGCATAAAAATTAGGAGGCGATAAACCATTCGTGTATTACTTTAATAGTTTGTGCAAATGGAAATGCAATACTTCTGAAAATAGTCGTGATAATATGGGAAATTCGAGCATATAGAAAGGTCTCTTAAATGGTTTCCATCTACAAGTACAAACACGAAGGTCCAAACAATTCCAGGTCTAAGACCATCCAAGTGGCTCTTATTTTGGTGTTTATTCCCTGAAGATTGGCACTAGGCAAACAAAATGGCAACTATATTTAGGCCTTTTAGAGTACTTATTTTTGGTGAAATCTAAACTTGTATAAAGCACAAACATTGGCAATATTTTACCAAACAAAACTCATTGTATTTACTATTGGAGGTGAGACCTTCAAGTTAATATTTTGTGGAAGTTGTGAAAGTCCTACTTGGACGAACTATGTCAAGAATGAACTTTGAAATCAATTGCCGAAATAGAGCATGAATTATATATAAATGATGAAATACAACGGGTTCTATAGTAAAATTCCAGTAAGCTCAGACCAAAGTCCAGCGACCAGTCACATTAACATTTACTGCAGGTTCCTATCAGCCTGGGCAAATGGACTCTAAATAAGGCCAAGCAGAGGGCATTCCCACTTCCCACAGAACCAGATGCTTAGATAGAAATCTGAAAGAAAGGAAGACAGAATCAGCATCAATATAAGAAGAGTAGTTACCTTCTCATCAGGTCCATGACCATGGACAGTGGATTGATATGCAGATATGTTGGTGAACACATGGGTCATTAAGGGAGATGCAGCATCCTCAAGGTCAAGTCCTATAAAGGTTATTACTCATTAGACAAGGTGATCAGAAATTGAAGATGAACAAGGTGATGGAATTCTTTGATCTATTGCCTTCATGTAGATAAGGGCGACAAATGGTTGATAAGGCTACTTAGTGAAGTAGGTCATAGAGAGATCACGGGGAGGGGAGAATGAGATGGGAAGTAGAATTGGGGTTGAAGTATTGCTGGAAAGGGTGCTTTGACTGCAATGATTTTGTGCAATCAAGGGAGTCATAGCCTCACAGGGAAACAAAGGGGACAAGAGAGAACTCAATCGGTTGGAGGGTGAGTGAAGATTAACATAGTGGTTTGGATTGTGAAGAGTTTGGGGATTAAGAGAGCTCGTTATCAGAGTGAAGCATAATTTAAAAATGGAAGTCATCAATGGTTTTCCATGTGAAAAAAGATCCAAGAAGTTTATTCAAAGCTTGTCTTTTCAAGCTTGTCTTTTGTGAATATAGCATTTTGATGTAGCTAACATTTCCTATAAATTAAAAACTCTCTTTGGGGCTTATTTTGCTTTGATGTTGGTATACCAATCCAAATACGGATCATGAATGGTATTACCATTACTATTATCTCTTGTACGTTAACATATGGTGAGAGCCTTTGGAGAAGCATTTCTCATAATTTGAGCAGTTTTGGAGTGCTATCTTTAGTGTGGGTGTTGAGATGTGTACATTCATCTGTGGGACTGGACCATGAATGTTATTAAAAAGACTGAATATTCAAAAACATGTTAGTTTGGTGATTTTTTTTTCTTAAGATAGGGAATGTTTTAGGCAATTTTGTAGTTCACAAGTGTGCTAGAACATAAATAAGACCTTCTAGACCAAAGAAATCTCGTTGATACCTTAAGGGATACACAGTATCCAAAATAATAATTTATTTCTTTCGTATGATAGGTAATGTTTCATCTAATGTTTTAATTAGTTCTTCGTTTACACGTAGATATTATATGATGAATGAGGCCACCTTTTAGGAAAAAGGAAATTTATCTAGTTGTTTTGCTTTAATTGAATTAACATTTCAGAAACTTTTGGAAACGTTGATAACTTTAATCTTATTCATCTTTAGATGTTTTCACCGAAATTTACGTAAATCTCTTTAGCTGGTGGGAGCAACAACGAGCTCAAATTTTAACATGGTACGCGACGATGGGTGGCAGGGGATTTTGGTGAAGCATTTTAAAATATGGCCAAGAACCTTCATCCTAGAAGTGGGCTTAATGAAGGGAGACAGTGGTGCTGTGAGCCTCTTAGAATCAATAGATTATTTGAATTTCAAAAAGGAAGACGTCTGGTGGATATGAAAGTGTTCTACTCCATTGTGTCATATTTCTATAGAAAGTTAAGGAGGAAGCCCACCCCTGGAGACACCTTCAATCCTTTTTCCACATGGCTAGTGAACGGAAAAAGGCATTTGCCCTCAAATCTCCATTTTGACCTTGCATTTGGAGTGAATAGACTTGCAACTAGAGACATTTCGGTGAAATGGGGGATGCTAGTTGAGGAAAATAGTGTTCTTGTGACGGTGGTTGTGTCTCCAGGTCACTTGTTTGTGCATGCAAGTTTGCATGCTATATCTTCTTGGTACTACGTGTTCTCTTCATCAATCCATTGCATGGTTATTAGTTTTAGAAGTGTCCGATCTGGACGAAAAGGATTTCAAAGGTAGTTTGGTCTTTGGTTCTATACACAATTTTACTGTCTTTCCTCTAATATAGCTTTGGGATTTGCTACATACAATATTTTGGAGGGTTTTGAGGGTTTGGGAAAGGATTGTTAGAGGACACAAAATCCTTAGTACTTTAAGTGCACATTTGCATGTGATCCTTCTTGTCTGGATTGTTATTGGTGGGTTTTTATCCTTTCTCCTCTCACGACCTCAAAGAAAGAAAGAAAGAAAAAGGAGTCCACAAAATCTTTTATTTTTTTATTTTTTTATTTTACATTTTGATATTTAGCTTAATGTTCATCAGTCTCCAATTGTTATTTAGGTGACTTTTATCTTATACACACTTGTTCAGTAAGGCATAGCCTTTTTATGAGTGGGCTGCTCGGAACAACTCTAATGGGATAACATTTGTTAGTTTTTTTTTGGTTTTTAGGAGGAAAGCTTGATAAAGCTACAGCGACGGGTTGAAATTTCCTATGATAGTTCAAATCCAGAGCACCAGGTAGTACAAATTTCGTAATTACTCATGTAATACACATGCATACACATCTCAGGTCCAATGTGCCCTTTCCTGGTAATTTGGTTAATATAAGAAACACAGATGTTGAAGAGTTAGTTGTTTTGACTTTGTCAATTTTATTCTTCTTATTAGGCATATTTGTCAGATTTGGTTTTAACTTTAGGTAGTCATTTACTGTCCCCGTAGTCCAAAAATATTCGGTATAACCTAGCTTTATGAGCCTACTTTTTGGTCTTTCAGCGTCTCTTTGATTGACTTAACAGATCCTATTTCTTTTTACTTTTTTTTGTTGGCATCTAAAAAAAAAAATGAAGTGTCAATGTGCTTCACACTCATGACAGAGATGCAGACCATTCATTTAGCATGTCACCTGTACACTAGGTTTCGTTTTTTGGATAATCAAGTATGTGCCACTCCTTTCACAATACTTGGTGAAACCTGTAGCAAGAATTAGAATGAAGGCGTTTAACCCCCACCAGCTGACTATTTTAAATATTAATTAATTTATTTGTTTTCAATATTATAGGAAGCTTTACAAGCATTGTGGGATGCTGCCTTTCCTGAAGAGGAACTTCGTGGATTAATATCTGAGCAGTGGAAGGAAATGGGATGGCAAGGAAAAGATCCATCGACTGATTTCAGGTATGTAATTGTTCCTGTGTCTAGTCACTATCTTTGCTAGTTCATGGTTCACCTGACTAATATATGCTTTGTGAACATTGATTTTATCTGGTAGAGGTGGTGGCTTTATATCGCTGGAAAATTTATTGTTCTTTGCAAGGACTTATCCGGTATGTTTTCTTTGCCCTCGCTCTCTTTGATGATCTCCATGTTCATATCTGGATACCACCCTTTGTGAGTAATAACAATAAACAAGTATTTAAGAAGAATCATCTAACCTTTGTGACTTGCTTAGAATTTTCTTTGAGAAAGAGCATTTTGTGGAATTGTGGGTGTTTGAATAGATACAGTAGCTTCTTTAAAATAATGATGACCAGAGTTTTTAATTGTTCATATGGTGATTACTGTAGTACTTATGTCTCTGAAAATTGGATAATTTTAGTTGGTAAAAAAACCCAGAAGTTTAGAAGAGTAAAACAGTGACAATAGGCAAAAATCAGTTCAATATAGCAGTATAAACAGAATTCAAACCTGTTTCATTAATTTATCAAATAATTAGTTTGCGTTTTCTATTTCCTTATTTTGCTGGCCTGAGTTTGTTCCATAATCAGTTAGATATAGTAGCTTTCTTTATATGTGTCTACACCACCTCACCATCCTGCACTAGTATTTACTTTTGTTTTGGTTTTTTTGTTTTAAAGATCAAAATGAAGTAATTTGTATTTGCTTGTACAGTATATTGGGTGGCAAAATGTTTTCATTACTGAACGACAACCTATATTGTGATATATTATTGTTTGCAAGAATTCTTATTATTGAACCTCTTTATGCAGAAAGCTTTCCAGGATCTTCTCCAAAAACGTGAAGGCGACCGAGCACTATGGGAGTACCCTTTTGCAGTAGCTGGTGTGAACATCACATTTATGCTCATTCAGATGCTTGATCTTGGAGCAGGTTTGTCATTTTATGCTTAAACAGTTAAACGCAATTTAGGTGATAGTCAAAATTTTCTGAATGATAGCAATTGCCATTAAACTTTTATAGAGCTAGTGTGTTTTTGGTCGAGTCCATACAAGTATTTTGAACTAAATTTGCTCTGCAATTTGAACTCATATTTCAGATATTTATACATTTTAGACAACATACTGGCATTTATAAATTCAAAGGAGAAAGTAACTCTTTATAAAGCCAAGTGCTTTTAAAGTATGCCATTAAGGAAAATAATATTACAATCACGGGGTTGTCTTGTCAAATTTTCACAATGACACTTTAAATAACATTCCTAATGGAAGTTTGTTCTCTCTAATAATATTGGATACTCATTCTATTACACTAGTGGCCTACATGTAACCTGAAAGAAACGAATGTATTGTTAACAATGATAATTTTCCTTTTTCTACAGTCAAACCAAGGTCAATGATGGGAGCTGTTTTCTGCAAGTTACTTGCAGGTAATTTGAGAAATTTCTGCTGTTCTAGTGGTGCTTTATGATTTAGCAAGTAAACCCCTATTTGATTCTTTGATGCTGTCCGTTTGGATTCCACCTAAGTTCTTATTTCTTTTGTTTTCACTTTCATGGTTATAACAGAAAACGAGTCAGCTTTTGACATTTTGTATTGCATAACATTCAAGCTTTTGGATCAGCAATGGCTTTCCATGCATGCCTCTTACATGGATTTTAATGTATGTTATACTGGGTGACTAAGCTCTTGTTGAAATTACAGTGGGAATTTTTTTTCTCTGCCAATATTCAGGCATTAATGTGTTTCCTCTGTCTAGGCGGTGATGAAATCCACACAGCGCCAGTTAGAACGAGAATTGCTGCTTGACGAAATAACACGAGTGGAAGAAATGCCTTCATATAATCTCCTAAGATAGCATCGTAGTATTCCTCAGGCAAATGGGTTGAAGAAGTGAGATGTGTGTCATCGGACTTTTAAGTTTTTTCCTACCCTTGGCATTGTGTGACATGATATTCCATGAAGTACTTGGGGCATGCATGTTTTTTTTCTGTTTGAAACTACTTCCGGTGATTCAACTGTAAATACGTTCAGGTTTCCAATATTCATCCCCTTCATGGGGAGGGACGAGTAGTGTTCCAATTATTTTTGTTTTCAATGAAGGTCTGTGTAGCTCTTTGCATGGCCATGGCTTTCACTTAGGCTGAAAACCACGTTTGCCTCGTATTTCCAAAATCTAAACATAATGAGGTTTTTTTTATGGCAAACTAGCAATATTCCTATTATAAATAGGTAATTAGCATTCAACCCCTTAGTTTTCATGAATTAGGTCGCCCTCCCAATCATTAGTTGTCTCTCAAGATTTTATGTGAAAAAATTGTTTCTGATGATGATTAAAATTGAAAAACAAGAAACCTCCGAAGTGTTCACATCTCGGTAATAACCAAAAGACAATCTAATTTCATCTTCTCCGATCGATCTGAACATCTCTCCGCTATAATTCCCTGAACAAACCCCCCTCCCCACCCCCACCCCCACCCTCTCTTCCCTGATTCACTTTCCTGAATCTTGACGAAGTTTCCATAGCAGATCACAACAAAACGCCAATATGGCAAAAAAAACCATCAAAGATAACATAACCCAAAAAAATTCTCAGGTGGAACTAGACGCAAATGTCAAGCTTCTTCTTAATTTTGGTGAATGAATTGGCTTCCATTGGGTTTGGTTCCATACTGAGTGTCTTTCATTGAAAAAAAGGGAAAAGTGATCAGTTGGGCAAAAATTGAACGTCTCAACAAAAGGAACGTTGTGGAATGCAGGGTTTGGATTCTCTGGGACAAGATTGAAAGTGCTGGCAGTGACTGGTATCTTCAGAGGTGGAGGCAGAATAAAGAAGAAATTGGAGAGAGACGTGTGAACAGAAAAATGAAGAAAGATACTAGGTGGCGGTGGATCGATCAATTGTGTTGCTGGAGATGGCTTGGTGGTTCAGTTCAGTGGTGGGATAACGATGGCGTTTGACATGATGGAACTAAGGAAACCTATTAGACTTTAATGCTTCTGACATCAAACTTGAATATCTGGAAATTTGGAAATTCCACGAGGGCATGCTATTTTTTGACAAAGCGTAGAAATCAAACTCTCGCGATCTCTTGTTACATACGAAAATGTATTACTGGGGTTTTGGGGTTTGATGGAGTACCATTTAAGAGAAACTGCCATTAAAACTCTGCCCTTTTCCCATTGATGACCTTAATCTAGGAGGCATCCAATAATCCATGTCAAGAACATGCAACTGATTCCAAGGTTTTGACCATTCTAAATGAGAATAACAATACTTAAAAGTCGGACTCCTTATGCAAGCATGTAACCGTCTCAGTCAAACACATCTCAAACAACAGTACCTCATAAAACTCAAAACCCTATAAATCATAGAAACAGAAACCAGAGTCCGCAAGCTCAGTCCTAACCAGGACAATATTTACTCATAGATCCATGAGTGAAGGCTGCTCTGCCAGTTGACTGGGCCATCGGGGAACCACAATGCAATCTCCTTCCGGGCACTTTCCACTGAATCACTCCCATGAATTACATTCCTGCCATGTCCAAGAAAAAAAAGAACATCAGCTTGAGTCTCCAAACAAACAGTCCAACCAAGCAGTAAAATGACGACTGAGACATGTACAAGCATTATACCAAGGAATTTATGACTGTACATCATTTGTCATTCATTCCCTCATAGAAAACTAATACTAGTGGCATTTGGTAATCACCCGGCATTTTCAGAAAAAAAAAAATAGGTGCAATAGATTGAAGATGATTAGTGATTAAAACAATGCAACAATACATTCAAGTGAGCTCATGAACATGACAGGAGGACGGGGCAAGAGCTGAATAGCATGGAGATTGGCATGGCTGCAGCTTGCAAGGGCAGTAGGTGGGTATGTAAGTCAGAGATGTTAAGTGGGTATGTAAGTCATAGATGTTAGGTGGGTACAAAGAGGAATCGTGCCAATGTTTAGCAGTATCTTGAATAAAACATGGTTACATGGGTTGATCACCAAAACCAGGGACAATCAATTAGTGTCATGTATGTCATCTATAAACATAACATTAACAACAACAAAATTTCATTTTTTAGCTTGTTAATTCCATGTCAGGGAAAGGTACATGGACGAGGATAACTAAACCAACTGATATATCGATATCTCTACAAAAAATCACTAGTTAACTATGAGAAACATACTTTCACTGCAGTCTTCATTCACTTTGGCATTCTTTCGACTGTTTTCTTAAACTAGTCATGTCAATCCAAAATCTATATGTTTAAGTTGAATATTTCACTAATTCATGACTTGATTATCAGCAAAACCAGCTAATGATAAGTAATTGGAGGTAAACATCAATCTTCAATTAAATTACCAATCTTGGTTACTCACGTGACATGAACAGGCACGGATTTATGTGGGGGCAAGTGCCCCACTGACTTTTGAAAAAAAATTGGATTATTTGCGATTTGCCCACCCTGCGACACTGACGACACCATCCTGCCCCACTCTTTCTCTCTCCTTTGTTCTTTGCAACACCGACAACCTCACTCCTTTTTTCCTACTCCCTCTCTATTTATTGCAAGACCGACAACTGCCCCCACCCCCTTCCTATCCCTTCCTGTCTACTTGATTTATTTTCCTCTCGCACCATCTCCCCCAACACGAGCAACCCCAATTTCTCTTATCTACTTTGAGGAAGAATAAGGTTTTTATAATATTTTCTTGAAATGAATTCGTATATTTAGGTCTAGTTTTGTATTTTATTCATATGATTTATCAGGAGATGCATGAAAATTCGACCCATTAATTTTTCTTCAAGATACATGTTTGTATATCAATGTTCACGTGGGTTATTATTTGAAAGGTCATTTTGATAATCAACATGAACCTTTTGACAATCAATACATATTGAATTTTAGTCCTGGGGAAGATTGCATTAGTGATTAATGTTGGAGGTAACATCTAAACTATTTTTTATAGGGGACAAATCACAAATAACCTTTTTTTTTGTAAACATATAATTTAAAATTTGATTAGTTTTTGCCTGTTAACTTTATATATCAATTAGCTTAGGGGTGGGCATCCCATTCCGCGATCCCGATCCGATTTTTTTCGGAATCTTATTGAGATTGATCAATCCCATCCTGACCTAGAGTGAGATGGAATAGGATGGAGATTTTCAATCTCGTCTTGCCCCGAAATGATTTTTTAAATATTTATTAGTCATAAGCTTAATATTTTATGTTAATATTTTACTAGGTGTATAATTTTTTGGATGCCCACATAACATCCACTGGTGGAAATAGAATTTCACATCTCATCTCATTAACTCAAATACTCTCATCTCTCTGTTATATCTCATCTCTCTGTTATATAGGCTTTTTTCTTTACATTGAATTGAATCCTTTATTGTGCAATTTGTTTCCTTGAATTTGATTGATCAAACAACTATATATGTGTGCAACTGTTGTGAAACAAACTAATTCTCCTGCCCTCCTTCAACAAAAATCCTAGCAATAGTGAATTTGCAATCAACTAAGCATAAACAATGACAATCAGAACACCAAAACGAAAATCTAACTACAAAGCAAAACAAGGAAGAAAGGGCTGAATAATTACCTGCCAATCTCGACAGCGAAGTCACCACGGATGGTACCAGGAGCAGAGTCAGCTGGGTTGGTAGCTCCAATGATCTTTCGGCCGGTGACAACTACGTTCTTTCCTTCCCAAACCATAGCAACAACTGGACCAGAGATGATGTACTCCACCAATCCATTGAAGAAGGGTTTTGAAGACAAATCTGCGTAGTGCTTCTCAGCGAAAGCTTGATCCACAGTAATCAACTTCAAACCTAAAACAGCAAAAAATTGACAAAAAGATTAAATTTTAACAAAACCCAAATCCCAACTAAGACGAAAACATCAAAAGATGCGATTTTGAACAAAACCCAAATCTCAGTTAAGATGAAAACATCAAAAAAGCGAGGCAAGTTGTATGGATATTCATTCACCTTTCAAGAGGAAACCTTTCTTCTCAAATCTGCTGATGATCTCACCAACAAGGCCCCTTTGAACGCCATCGGGCTTGATCATGATGAACGACTGCTCCATCTTCGCTGATGATGATTCAATCTTGTTAGGTTTTTTATGGGAGTTGAGTGGCTGATGGGAAGAATGGGGTGATTGCAATGATGATATTTATAGAAGTGGGGACTGTAAAACCTAACCCTATTCTTATGGAATATGTGTTCCTTGATGCCTTTCTTTTCTATTTGTATACGGAGTTGTTTTGTGGTACCACCACTTTCATTCATCAACATTCGACACCCTAATCCGAGTCAAGCGACCGCTTATTACTAACCAATATCACCATTTTTCCGCCTCATCCAACATCTCCCTCTTCCGACAACCCCTTATTTCACCTGCGAACACCAACCAACTACGACTACCTTGCTTATCTTTGGTGGAGTAATACTACGGTGCCTGGCCCAAGCGCTCGGTGTTGTGCCTAGTGTTACCAGGCATCGTAGATCTGCATCGAAATAAGAGACAATTCCTATCTCAATGAAGATCTACGGTGTCTGGTTTGCATCAGGCACGACACCAGGCATAAGGCCGGTGCATTTAGAAAAAGCCCTTATTAGTGATTTCCTCTACCAATGGTTGAACTAGGGTTTTAGTTAAATGGGGCGAAATAACAAATAATTATTAGTTAATAATAGTAGTTATCAAGGGAGAAGCTAAATGTATATTGCATAAACCAAATTGAATCTAGTATAGTCCAATTTTAAGCCAAAATAATGTAAGAATAACGATAACTTTAGCAAAGGCAAATTAGCGTAATAACTAAAATCATAAAATAATTAGGATAAGTAACTAGTTGAAGCTTAAGAAATTTGAAATTTGCTACATAGTAAGATCCTAATACAATTTCATAGAAAAATGGTTTATGTGAGCCTCAAATATTGTATGAGTTGGCTAATGGTAGACATTTTCATTGAATTATATAGTTATTATTTAGATATTAATTTCAAAAAAAAAATTTAGAGCTTTTAAACCACTTGTGAACAAATATTCAATTTTTTTTTTAATGCTATTACATATAAACTTTCATTGAAAACAAAAATACAGGGGTATGTCACAATGGCAAAAATGGTAATTGTCAATAACCATACAAATATATATATATATATATATATATATATATATCCAAAATGACTGAAAATGTTTTTATTTAACAAAACAATTTTTATGCTTGCAACTATTAATAAAATTGCACTGAAAATAAAAACATTTAGGCGAGCAAAGAGTATCGAACTTGGGTCGTTTACTAAACAAATGTTAGACTTTCAACCACTGCATCAATAAAGACATGGGAATTTTGAATGAACAATATTCATTTGTATTATACATTATATAATTAATTTTTTATAATGCTAAATATATATTAAAAAAAATTGAAAGTTAAGGGTTGCCCCCCTCATTCGCCCCTGCCCTCATCCCATTTCCCCATGGTAAGGGTGGGCATGGTTCGAAATGGTCCAGGATTGGGCTTGTCTCGGTCCCGATCGAGTGAAGCTGTACTGGAATGGTTTGATACAAAGGAGAATTTGAACAAAACCCGGTTGGTCTCTGACTGGTTTGAACCGGGATAGAACCATATCATCCTGGTTCAAAATTTTCTGTTTTCTTCAAATCGTGAACTTCACATATCATAACCCTAGGAGAGATACAGATTTGGATTCAGAGAAGTGAATGAATGAATGAAAAAATGTGTGGGTGTTTTGGGTGGATTTGTGGTTGTTCTTGGACAGAAGAGGGAAGAAGTTTTTCATTCACTTTGATTTCTTCCATTACAGACTCAGAAATACCAATTCAAATAACATTATTCGAAGCATTCCATAAATTCCTTTTCCTACTAGAACTTAATCAAACCAAAATCAGAGTCGCAAAACCTCTCCAAAAAATCGATGAGATCAATGGTGAATCGTACAGACCTCATATCGAAGAGTACACGAGGGACGAACTCGCAGAACCTTGTGGAAAAGATTAAGCAAACGAAGATCTACTAGAACACATATTGGAAGGAACAATGTTTCGATCTCACTATTGAGATGAGATAAGGCCATGGAGATCAATCATCTTGATGGGACATTTGGGGATTTCACCACGAAGGAAAGACCAAATGTTGAGATCCACATAGTCGATTAAAAAATCACTACTAAAAGCGACGACATGCAAAGCGAGAGAAACCTCTCTCACTCTTTTTTACTTGCGACTTTGGAGTAGAAGGAGAATAGTGTATTGCCTCTCTTTCTCTTTAATAGAAAATGGAGAGAGAAGAAAGTGATTGTGAAACTTCTAGTAACTGGGTTTGGATTTTATAATTGGACTATCACCGAGCTTGAACTTTATAATTGGCTTACAGTAACGGAAAGGTCTGAGACTAATTTTTGTGGAATCGATACCATCTCGATTCCAACTAGTCCGGGACCAGGATGAAATTGGCATGACCCGGTTGGTCCCTGTTTGAAACGGGTCGGAACCAGGATTCGTGCCCACCCCTACTGAAAACGAGCTATTTGGGCTGGTCCCAACTTGTAGCCCATGTTGTTGGGGCACAATTCACCAGACTATTGGGCTTATTGGTATCCTGTCATAGGTTTGAATTTTATAATAATAGATTCCCTGAGATTTGGTTGTAACTTCAGATAATATTTTATGTAAGGAGCTACCACAACAAAACTGCCACGCCATGATAATATATTCCAATTTACTTCTATTGATTACGATTGAAACATACAAATAGGATTAGGGTTGAGTTTTCAGGATCATATTCTCTTAGATAAATGATTTACTATATTCATTAATCACTGGCATATTACTAAAGATGCTAAAGAACTTTTCAACTTTTTTTTTTTTCAAAATTTTTAGTTCATTTATTTACTGAATAATACCCAGTTAGTGGTTCTCTTTGATTTATTCAGATTCATTTATTAATTATTTTGTATGATAACATAAGCCCATAGGAAAAGGCCACATAGGTCAACCCAAACTTAAGCCCAAATCAGTCTATTACTTGAGAAGGCCCAATGCCACTGGCTCTGGCACCACTCAAGATGAGTGTTCAAGATCTAATTCATCTAGTGAACAATGTATGTGTTCATATATATAGGTTGTATAATTCTAGGGAGCCTGGGTTTGCAGCTTTGGGGGGGTGAAATTATCCTTTTGACCCTCATTTGTTGTTGTTATATTTAAAGAGTAGTTAAAAAGCAGGGGTAAAAGTGTAAAAATGCCACCCAAACTGCAAACCCAGGCAGCAGACCCGGGCTCCCTAGAAGCACTCATATAGGTTTGTTGTCCAAATGATGAGCTTGTCCAAATGTAAGGACTCACTCTCGGATCACTGATACTGTCATCATTTAACCATTTACGCAGAAGTGTTGGATTTTAAGCTCAAATACATTGGACCTGACAAACCTTGATCTGTGGTACCATCCGCCACAAAGTGGACACAATGTCACTGTTGCATGGTGCCTTTCAAGGATTTATTCAACAAGAAGTATACCTCTACAAAATTTCCATAAGAAAAGTTATAACTCTTGTAAGGTAATTAAGACTTAGGAGACCAAATGGTGCCAAGGACCTTGGAGTTGTGAGTGAAGGAGGAAGAAGATCTATTCATGTCTTCCATATTAGTTTTAAAGGTCTGGTATGCGGATTTAGCACTAAAGATACTCTTCCTAGTGAAATTAGCTTAAAAAGGGGACGAGTCATTGTAATAGATGGATTTGAACAATTTGAGCCAAAGTTGATATTTGCGGGTGATTAATCTCCAAATCATTTTAGCAATAAGAGAATAGTTCTTTGGTTCAGCTAGTTAGATGTTAAGACCACTTTGGTGTTTAGGAGAACATATGGACTCCCATTTGGCAAGATAGGGAGTAGGGCTGAAAACTAAACCGTGAACCGAACCAATTTAGATCGATTTTAAAATTTTCAAACCGAAACCGAACCGACCATTAACAAAACCGATCCGAAACCGAACCGATTCTAATTTATGCAAACCGTAACCGAACCGACTAAAATCAAACCAAAACCAAAAGAAAACTGAACCGACCGACTATTTTAAACATAATGTATTATTTATATATAAATATATATTATTTATTATATATATTTAGTTGGTTCGGTTTGCTCGGTTAAATTCACATACAAACCGAACCGACCACTTCGATTTTGAATTTTTAAAACCGAAACCGATCCGAACCGAATTTAAACCTAACCAATTTGTTCGGTTTAGATCGGTTTAATTGGTTTGATCTTGAGACTTTTCCTATGGGCTTAACCAAATCGATTGGTACTTCTCCATCAGAAATTGAGGTAAAGAGACTCAATTTAAGAATCTTACTGGGAAAGATCCAAGTTCGCTTGGGGTAAACAGGCAGAGAGCAAAGAACGGACTTAATGAGAGTGGTTCTACCTATTTGGGAGAAGAGTTTGGCGTTTCATCATCAATCATCGTTATCATCAAAGCCGATTCTCGATAGGGGTGGGCACTGGACGGGATGGGACGAGATAGACTCATCCCTATCCCATCACGTTCATACGGGATCGGGACAGAATCAGCGTGCTTTCATTTTTTGACAAATTACTGCTTACCCAATACCCAAATTGCTTAGTTGAAAATAGGCAAAGACAATTCGTAAAACTACACATAAATGATAATCTTAGATTGAGTATGCAACATCATAATAAACTACCATAAATGATAGCTGAAATTCACCTTGTAATTAAGATTTCTGCAGCGTTTTGAATGACTAAGAGGTGGACAGTATAATGGCAATGGTGGACCTGCTCTACTGTTTTGAATAGTGAATATTTACAAAATGAAGAAATATCTACCGCCATCCGATGAGTTTGCTGCTGTTTGGGCTTCGCTAGATTGAGCGAGCAATCAGGCCTGTTTCATTCTGTTGATGATATTATCATGATACGTATACGGTGCTTATTTTATGCTTTAATTTCCTAGTGAAATGTTCATTGCACAGTAAGCAAAATAGATATCACAACCATTAATACAATATTAATTTTAATATGAAATAATATTTAATTTTTAATAAATAATTTCGCTTAAAAATAAATGTTTTCATTCTCTCCCATAGATGAAATTTAGGACGGTACATGTTAGTGAACCTAAGCCATTGGCACGATTAGTAAGTATGTGAAAGAGTTCTCGACGTTGATGCTAGACAAAAGAGATATGCCCCCCCCCTCTTCTCTATGCGTAAGACATAGGGGAAATACAAGCTCTTATACTTCATCGAAAGCTTGAAACCTTGGGCACAAGCAGAGTTGCATAGATAGGGTCCAAGACTTAGCTTCAGTCCAAACATTTGCTGAAAGATTGAATAACTATCGGATGGATGAACCCGAGAAGAGGAAGCCTAGCATGGGTGCCAGCAGGAAGGGCAACCAAGCTAGCAAGGGTAATGGCAACTTGGGAGAACGAAAGTTCGGATACAGAAAGACCCCTCTTCATAAGCCAAAGGCCTAAGACTAGTACTTATAGTATAGTAAAATAAATAGATATCAGGACCATTAATAAAGCATTAATCCTAACAAAATGGATACTTTACATAATTTTCTATTTCACATGAAAATTAAAAGAAAATTACTACGCATAATTTTGAGATTTTATGGGGTGCAACCATTTCATCAATCAGAACACGATTCAATCACACCAGGTTGGGGTTTGGTTCATTTTCGAGGTGCACATGGGTGAAAGTTTTTTTGGAAAGCAAGCAGGATTTTAAGGACCACTCAACCATTATATTAATAAAAATAGTAAAACTCGAATACAATCTCTCCGAGGTGAGTGAACCCTAATGATTAGACATAAAAGACGAAGCTTCATATTTCTTATCTCCGTTCCTACGCCTCGTGAATCTCTCAGCGCGTGGTATATAATTTTCTTCATTAGCTTTTAATAAAGTCGCGAGTTTATCATATTTTTTGCCTTCAACAATACCATATGTCGGCTTCAAGGGCCCATCATACTTCTAAAGCTCCGTTATATCTTATTTTCCATAGATTTCTTCCAACTTGTATCCTATTTTGAAAAATAGTCTAATCTATGGGAAAAAAACATGGAACCCACCAAATATATTAATGCCTCGAAATGACACACTTTTATGATGAGATCCGGAAGATTCTGAAATTTGATTGGATTTTGATGGGGTAAAAGGCCATGATTATAGTCGTGAAATTCAGGAATTGGGACAGGAAACCATGGCGTTGATAGCTCTCTTATTGCTGCCATTCCTCATCACCATCTTTTGAAGAAAAACACTTATTACATTCTTTGAAAAACCATTTCTGAACTCATGAAAATGTCGGATCCACATTTCAAACAAATTCCTCCATTTCTTTCTTTTCTTCTATTTTATCATTTTGTAGAAGGGGGTTTTGCCGTTCTGGGGATAAAACATTTACCACACTAATTAAGCTTCTCCTACAAATTCATCGAAATCTTCTATGGTTTGCATGATATCTTTAATAAACATGATCACCATGCATTCAATAATACTTTCAAAAAAAAAAAAAGCAGAAAAGAAAAGAAGGAAGTGCCAAATTTTTTATTTTTTTTTTGTTTTCCTTAATCCTTCCCACTTCTGATGCCGCCGATAATGTTCAAACCCTGAATTGTGATTCCATCCACCACAAACCCTACTCCTGAACTAATATCCATTAACAGAAAATATATAAAATGTCGTTTTTAGTTGCAATTCCGATTTGTTACTTGATGGCATCTGAATCAGAGCACTTTTTTTTTCCTTTCACTAAGTATGTTTGCAATATAAATTTTTAAGATAGTTCAAAATGTAAGTAACAGGTGACAAAATTTTGATTCTCCGGTCACATCGTGTTTCTTATTCATTATTGATATATATTACAACGATGGATGGATGAGTTAAACATCATGTGCCATTATTTATCAAATATACGTTAAACTCGAATATTGGTGACATGTTGGATGGTGCCTTTGCCTTTTAACCCGTGGGATTCATTTCTTAAAAATTACTCCAAGAGATGGTTTTATTGGACGGTTGCTTGACGAAGAAAGTAATTCCTTTTACTATTTCACTGAAAAATAGTTCTATTTATTAGTAGATTTCATTTGATGTTTAACACTGCCTGCTTAAAACACCTTTGGCTACTAATTACCATTCTAGTTTTTTCAACTCATTCATGTATGATTCCAGTTGGAATCAAATCAGCAATGATTTAGTTAATAACTTTTTTATTATCCCGACTTTAATAGTGTTCAACATGTGAGTAAAGTAGCCTCTCTACATCATAACAACAACAAATAAAACATAATATGAACATAAAAATACAATTAGTAGTCGCGACAAGAATTTGATTCTTTGTCTTTAAGATGAATATTGCTCCGCGTAGGTGTTAAAAGGTCTAGCGGCTAGAATACAACGACTTATTTTCCTAAAGTAGACGCACTTCAAATTAAATTTGTTTAAATCAAGCCAGCACTAACTCCCTTCTCGATATTATTACAAATCTGGAGTCGTATTATGCAGAATTTTTTTTTAATGATAACTGTTTAATTTGCCTCGAGATGTTATTTTTATCTCTAGCTGTATTCGTAAAATTTATGAGCCCATTCGTCAAAGGACAAAAACTTCAGTAAAAAAGGATAAGTCTAATTAGCCATCTTTGACGGCTATCCCTAATTGCCAATTAAAAACAAAGGGTATGTCTAAAAGTCCATGATCTTTATATATATAAGATCTAGTCCAAGCTAGCAAGTGAATAGATTTGTTAAACTGGAATTAGAACATGCAAGTAAAACTAGTGAAGTACTTGTATTGCTTGAAAAATAAAACAGGAGATTAAATCAAGGAAAGAAGAGAAATGGGAATTGGTGAGGTCAGGTGGGTATGTTGAGAGAGTCTTTTCATGGAGGGGGGATGAAGAACTGTTGATGAAGTAACAGGTGAGATGATGAGTGGAAAGCAGGCCAGGCAAGGTGCAAAATAAGGGGGCTATGATAGTTATTTTTTGCTCTGCAGGATGGTCGAGTGGACATGGAAATTGGATTTGGAAGGATCTGTGAGACCTCATCATTATTTCTCCAGTCATGTGAAGTGTAGGCACTAGACATGGAAGAGAAACTCAGACATTTTAGACCCACTTTCCACTCATTTTCAACTCTACTTCCATTCTTTTCTAACACTAGCAATGTTGAAAGGGATTGTGATCTGTTATTTTAAGTAATTTCAGTCTTCTAATTTTAAGAAATATTTTGTTGTAGAAAAACGTAAAATTTTCGAGGGTATGTCAATCATATGTGAATACGCAGAACAACAAGATATAATAAATTAATCTAATAAACACATTAAATGAAGCCTAAGTAAATAAGTATTCATATAAATGTAATTTTCTTTATAATTTTTTGTGTCTTACTCAAAAATATCAAAATTTACGAAATGACGAACGAGTATTCCTATAAATGACGAAATATTTCGAGCCAAAAAAATGTAATTTTGTTCATAACCTTGTTCACTCAATCTATTTGCCTATGCTCAACTCTCTTAGGCATTTCATCAAACATTTGTTTTTCATCCAACTCGCTTAACTATTTCAAACAAGCATACTTGTTTTGATGGCTTGAAGTAAGAACCCCCTGCTCCCTTTCCTTACTCCCTACATTACCTTGACCCTGTAGAGATTTCTTTCCCCTTATTGGATATAGGTGGTTTGACCTGCTCCATGTGAGTTTTAGTACTGGTACATTCCTTGGTTCGTTACTATGTCTACTAGCTCTTGCCCACTTGAAGATATGATTTCTTTCAATACTGCATTGATTGTCTTGGGGGTTTCCATTGATACTTCAAGTTAATAGTGAAAGAACAACCTCCTACGATTGTGTAAGTGAGGGTGTCAGAAAGAAGATTGGTCGACTCTACCTCTATGCAAAAATTGGCATAATTCAATCAGGTTCGCTCATCTGTTCATCCATGCAAATTGGCTTGCCTAAGTTGCCAATCAAGCTAAGGCCTAGAGGAGTCCAAAACTGCTTGGGGACTCTATAGAATCTCACCCATATAAGAGATTTGGTAAGAGGTTCCTTGTTAAATTCAAGCTTTTTGTCCATGACCTAATCACAAAAGTTTGGGGAACTTAGGGTTTGTTTAGTTAGCCATTTTCCTTGGGAAAATGGAATCCGTTTTTTTGTTATGCAAATTTTCGTCGTTTGGTTGTCCATTTACTGACAGAAAATTGATTATTTATTAGACTGTTTTCCCACTACTCATGATAATCCAAGTCCGAGGGGAGGCCTCGAAAACGGATTTATGGAAACAATTTAAATTTTCATGTCTATTTTCCGTACAACCAAACAAACCCTTAAAGAAATACCATTCCCCATCTGTTGTGATCTCCATCAACCCTTGGGTTTTGCTTCATGATTACGACTATTTGGACAATAAGGAAGGGGATGTGAGTGTCTATAAATCAACCCACCATTTTTGGTGGTTTATAATGGTTTTAAGTCCAAGTGGATAGCAGTATCAAATTATGATTGTTTTAGAAGTATTTTATCTTGTTTCCAAGGGTTTGGAACCTATTAAAATAGACCTAGTTGTGAAAAACAAAATCAAAGTTGAATACAAATCATATTTTAGAACAAAAATTGAGATATTTGTCCTTAGCACTTTCCTTATTGGAGAAGAGTCGCCTAAGTTCATAGGAAGGTTGTTAAAATTTCGGAAAATGACTTTGAAGGTCTATTTCTTTACAAAATATATCATTTAGATATCGTAATTGATGTAATGGCTAATTTGTGTCTACTTTTTACTTTTATAACTGACAAAGACTATTTTATCAACTCAGGTTTACTCATAAAGTTGTATCACATATTTACCCTTATTAAACAAATAACAACATAATTTTATACTTTTATAATCAACAATGACTCTTTTATTAATGATTCACTTTTTTTTAACCCCACCCACCCCATGTTGCTGGTAGGTATCGATATTAATTATTCTAATTATAAGTTTCCAATGAATGACAAGTTAATCAAAGTATTATACTAAAGTTTTGTAAACTTTTCACAATATAGTTAATGATGATTAGAAATTTGGTTTTCATTAATTAATAAAATCAATAACTTGTCATAAATTTTTACATTCCAATGGAATTATAACAAAGGATTGTGATTTCGCTTTTCGAGTTAATTTTGGTCTCCTGATTTTAAGAAATATTTTGAGAAATATTTCGGTACGTAAAGAAAAATGTAAATTTTTGATGATAAATGAAATATATATAATGAATTTCAAGGGTATATTAAATATGTAAAAAATAAGATGCAAGTAAATAAATATATTAAACACATTAAATGAAAAAAATACTTAAATTAAAAAATCAGGGTTTGTTTCAAAAATCAATATATAAGTAGAAGAAATATTAACTAGGAAATTAGGGGGTGGTTTAAATATTCAAACAATATTAGAATAAATGATAATTAGAAAGAAAAAAAAACTCGAAATATTTCAAAAAATTCTCGAAAATTTAATTTTTAATAGTTGTTTTTTGTACTTTTTCGAAAAAGAAATTTATGAAAAAAACCTTGAAATTCTTCAAAAAACCTTCGAAAAAAATGTAATTTCTTCTTAAGTAATTTCAAAAATAAAAATTTCGGCAAAATTTCGCGAAATCACAATCCTTTCCTTTGCCACACTTACAACTTCTCGGTTGTTCTTTTTTAACATCAATGGTCCTAAGTTGTCGGAAGAAAAGAAACTTGACAAAACTAGTATATAAAAAAAAGTCATTAATAAAAGAGTCATTGTTGGTTATAAAAGTATAAAATTAGGTTTTCTATTTTTTTTAGGATGGATAAATATGTCATATAACTTTATGAGTTAATATGGGTTAATGAAGTAGTCATTGTTCGTTCATAACCTTGTTCACATTATTTGTTCGCCTATGCTCATCTCTCTTAGGCATTTCATCAAATATTTGTTTTTCATCCAACTCGCTTAACTATTTCAAACAAGCATACATGTTTTGATGGCTTGAAGTGAGAACAACCAGCTCCCTTTATTTCCTCCTCTACTCCCTGCATTACCTTGAACCCCACTTCAATTAGGGGTAGAGATTTATTTTCCCCTTATTGGATATAAGTGGTTTGACATGCTCCATGTGAGTTTTAGTAATGGTACATTCCTTGGTTCGTTATTATGTCTTCTAGCTCTTGCCCACTTGAAGATATGATCTCTTTCAATACTGCATTGATTGTCTTGGGGGTTTCTACTGATATTTCAATTTAATATTGAAAGAACCTCCTCCTACGATTGTGTAGGTGAGGGTGTCAGAAAGAGGATTGGTTGACTCTACCTCTATGCAAAGATTGGTATAATTCAACCTTAGGGTTGAACAAAAAATGGTCAAACTGACCAACCCGATCGGTTTGGTTTTAAAAAATTCAAAATCGAAGTGGTCGGTTCAGTTTTTTTATTTCTATAAATTTTAACCGAACCGACCGAATATATATATATATATATATATAAGTAATATATTTTATATAAAAATAATATAATATGTTTAATAAAGTCGATCGGTTCGGTTTTAGTTCAATTTTAGTCGGTTTGGTTCGGTTACAGTTTGCATAAAGTAAAATCAGTTTGATTTTGTTAATGGTCGGTTCGATTTTGGTTTGAAAATTTTAAAACCAACCAAAGTCGATTCTGTTCACGGTTTATGTGGAAAATCGAACCGTCGGTTCGGTTTTCAACCCTATTCAACCTGATTCGCTCATCTTTTCATCCATGCAAATTGGCTGCCTAAGTTGCCAATCAAGCTAAGGCCTAGAGGAGTCCAAAACTGCTTTGGGGACCCTGTAGAATCTCACCCATATAGGAAGTTTGGTAAGAGGTTTCTTGTTAAATTCAAGCTTTTTTGTCCATGACCTAAACACAAAAGTTTGGGGAACTTAAAGAAATACCATTCCCCATTTGTTGTGATCTCCAATTCAACCCTTGGGTTTTGGATTCCTGATTACGACTGCTTGGACAATAAGGAGGGGGATGCGAGTATCTATAAATCAACCAACCATTTTGGGTGCTTTAGAATGGTTTTAAGTCCAAGTGGATAGTAGTATCAAATTATGATTGTTTTAGAAGTATTTTATTTTATTCCCAAGGGTTTGGAACCTATTAAAATAGACCTAGTTGTGAAAAACAAAATCTTGAATACAAATCATATTTAAGAACAAAAATAGAGATCTTTGTTCTTAACACTTTTTTTTATTGGAGAAGAGTCGCCTAAATTCATTGGAAGGTTGTTAAAATTTCGGAAAATGACTTTTAAGGCCTACTTCTTTATAGAATAGACCATTTAGATATCGCAGTTGATGTAATGGCTAATTTGTGTCTACTTTTATATTTTTATGACCGACAATGACTATTTTATTATAACCAAGGATTGTGATTTCACTTTTTGAGTTAATTTCAGTCTCCTGATTTTAAGAAATATTTTGGTGCGTAAAGAAAAAACGTAAAAAATTTAGGATACATGAAATATATATAATGAATTTCAAGGGTATATTAAATATGTGAAAAATAAGATGCAAGTAAATAAATATATTAAACACATTAAATGAAAAGAAACTACTTAAATTAGAAAATCAGGGTTAGTTTCAAAAATCAATATATAAGTAGAATAAATATTAATTAGGAAATTAGGGGGTGGTTTAAAAAATCAATAAATAATTAGAATAAATGATAATTAGAAGAAAAAAACTTAAATGTTTCAAAAAAATTCTCGAAAAATGTACTTTTATGAAAAAAGAAATTAGTAGCTGTTTTTTGTACTCTTATGAAAAAATAAATTTATGAAAAGCCCCGAATTTATGATAAAACCTCAAAATTCTTTAAAAAAAACCTCAGAAAAAAGTAATTTCTTCTTTCGTAAGTTAAAAAAAAACCAAAAATTTTGGCAAAATTTCGTGAAATCATAATCCTTTCCGTTGCCACACTTACAACTTCTCGGTTGATTATTTTTTTTATCATCATTGGTTCTAAGTATTGTAGGACGAAAAGAAACTTGACACAAAGTATCAAAAAAAAATAAAAAATATTATTAAAAAGAGTCTTTGTTGGTCACAAAAGTATAAAATTAGATTTTCAATTTTTTTTGGAAGAATAAATATGTCATGTAACTTTATGAGTTAACATGTGTTAATGAAATAATTCTTGTTGATCATAAAAGTATAAAAGTAGGTACAAATTAGCCATTACATCAACTATTGTATCTAAATTGTCTATTTTGTGAAAAAAGGAGGCCCTAAAGTCATTTTTCGTTAAAATTTCTAACGAGATTCACCTCAAATACACACTGCATCACATGCCCATGAGATCCAAGTTCTACATATATATCACACTCCATTCCCTTTGTAACACCGGGCAGAATAACGATTATTCTGCAGGCTAGTTCTAATAGATAATTCACAAGGAAAAACACAAGAGAATTGCCCAAAACACAGAGAAATACTCTAATGTTCAATTCAAATTATCAAAATCAAAGGTCCCTTACAATAATATTGAGGAAGAGCTATATTTATAGTGCTCAAATAACTTGAATAATAAGCAGCCTATTCCTAAAAGAAAAAAATAGAATCAAATACTAAAATAACAAGCAGTCTATTCCTAAAAAAAAAAGTAAAGTCTAATCCTAAAAGGAAACTGCCTATTCCTAAAAGAAAATTTAGAATCAAATACTAAAATAACAAGCAGTCTATTCCTAAAAGAAAATGTAAAGCTTAATCCTAAAAGAAAACTAAAAAGACTCCTAATTAAATTGAAAGAGTAAATTAGGAACCCTAGAAACATAAATTAGGAACCCTAAAAATAGAACCCTAACCCTACATCAGTCGCCCAGGGTGGAAAGAACTCGTCCTCAGTTCACAACAGCTTCATCGGAATCCTCTGGCGGCAGCCCAGGAGGAAGATCCTCTAGTATTAGGTCAGAAAACTCTGCTAGCTGCTGCACCTCCGTTAGCAAATCTGGATTCACGTCTACTGCCAAATAGTAACCACTCATAATCCTAACATATTGCTTGATGACTAGCCTATTGGTGAAATAACCTGGCCAGTACGCATTTGTACAGACTGCATATGGGAAGAAGTCATCAGTGTGAAATGACCATGTCTCATTTAATGCATGCTTTGCATCAGTATATATCAATGGGGTGGAGTAAAGGGCATTCACGTGCCCATCCATATTGACATAAGGAATGAACTTATCCATTTGCCTGAACCATGTATGAGCATAATAATACTTAAAATCTGTCCCCACCTGCCTCAAAGCTTCTTCTAGAAATCTTGCTTCGAGAAATGGGAGCTCTATATTGGTTTCTATGGGATTTTGATCCTGGTTGGGCATCTCCAAGTCCTCAAGGTCTCAACCTCCTTCCCCATCAGTTTATTCGTGCACTTCACAGCTTCAAAAACAACTCCAACATCCCCATTCTGCAAACCATCTGCATCAACAATATCCAACTCTTTATTAGTGTCATACACAAACTCTTCAATTTCATCTACCACGTCTTTCTCAATCAGGAGATTGTTACCCTTCTGAATAGCAAGGCTTCCTGCACTCAGTCGCTCTACATCCATGTTCACCACATCTAAATATATTTGAGTTAGAACTACCCTGTGGTGGCTGCTAGGCAGGACAAAATTCCTGAGGGCGAACTAGCCAACTGCTTTGATCACTGCTGATTATTGGCCTCCCGCTCTGTTGTTTTTTCACAGCAAGTGCACGCTGGTATGCTTAAGAAACGGTCATCAATGAGTGAAGTCGCTGAAATAAGGGTTGAGTGTAGCCGAAAGGAAGGAAGTGACCATTCATATTCTTCTTCATCTTCTCCCAATCAATGATCTTGGCCTTGCCCTGCTTGTCTCGTGCTCGCTTCAACAGCTCCCACCACGCAGATGCTCTGCCTTTGAGTTTTTTGGCGACCAATTTCACCTTGACATGATCTGGGACTTCCTTATACTCAAATATACGTTCTACTTTATGCAACCAATCGATGAATCCTTCGGCCTGTAACCTACTAGAAAACTCGGATAGATCCACTCTGAATCCGAGGTCTCCATAACGACCCTCCCGACCACGGTGCTCTTAGAATCGAATACTAAAAGGAAACTGCCTATTCCTAAAAGAAAATTTATAATCAAATACTAAAATAACAAGCAGTCTATTCCAAAAAGAAAATGTAAAGCTTAATCCTAGAAGAAAACTAAAAAGACTCCTAATTAAATTGAAAGAGCAAATTAAGAACCATAGAAACCTAAATTAGGAACCCAAGAAACTCAAATTAGGAACTCTAGAAACCCTCCTGCATCACTTTGCCCAGTTGATGTGAGACTATAACAACAATTAGTAGCCTACTAGCCTTACGACCGACTTACACAAGGTGCTACAATTTACCAATGTGAGCAATGGCAATAGGCTTCTTGCATAGCTGGATCCTAGGTTGCAACTTT
Organism: Berberis thunbergii; assembly: GCA_003290165.1. Classification (NCBI taxonomy): domain Eukaryota; kingdom Viridiplantae; phylum Streptophyta; class Magnoliopsida; order Ranunculales; family Berberidaceae; genus Berberis; species Berberis thunbergii. The sequence continues at coordinate 14,039 of QNQO01002513.1, read as the reverse complement.
AGAGAAAGACTTTCTTCTATTTATTTGCCCGCAAGCCTCTGAAGGAAGGAAAAAGTAGGTTTGACAACCGAACTTAAGGTTTCATCATAATCTAACCTCTTCTTTTGATTGATTAATCCCTTGGCAAGTTACCGTTACCCATACAAATTTGATCGGACCATCATACCTAGAATGCATTTACATATTGTTCAGATTAGCACTGAGTTGGTGTGTTGCACCACTATCCGGGCACTAATTAGTGCCACTAATGTTCCTTGGATTAGCAATGAAATCAACTAGTGGAGTAGAAGATGATTGGGGCAAGAAAGTCTCATTATATCGAAGCTAGCAATTTGCAACGTGGTGAATCTTACGACCGCATAGTTGGCACAGACCAGTCCTACCATAGATATTTGGAGGACGAGATCATGGCGTCTTAGTTTTGGAGTTCTTATTTACCACATGATGTTTGCTTACCCACTGACAATTGAAGTGTTGGTTTGAGTAATTTGTGAGCCATATTGATGATTATGGACAAGATTTGTTATGTTTTGAGAGCGAATAATAGCGGCTTGAGCCTCAAACACATCTCAAAGGCCAAAAGATACACACAAAAATCATTCATGGTGATGTTGACCATGGTAGTAGTCAAGGAAGGTGGCAGAGAGTAGGTTGGATAGAATTCCTTCTCTAGGTTGGATAGAATTCTTTCTCCATCTCATGTTGAACATGTCTTGACGATGATAATTGAACAACGATGATAATTGAACACAACAAGGAAAATAAAACTAGTAATGAAGCAAATTTAGTCATAGAAACACATGGCAAGGATGTAATGCATAAAGATTACACATGGCTAAAGAATTTTTAGGAGAAAGAGAACAATAGAAAAAATTGTGTTTCAAGAAGACTACCAAGATCTGGAAAAAGAAATAGAGTCAAGTCCTTCCAGTGAATTGATGATGCAAGAGAACTAACTACATAAAAGTTTTCAAAAGCTAACACCCAAGATTTCAGCCTTTGTCCTCGGAGATCCAAATACATCCAAAAGATCTAAGAAGGCGAACAAAAAATACAGAGGATGAATCATATGTCTCCAGAACAGAAAAGAAAAAAGGTTATTTATCTTGTTAAATTCTAGTGAATCTAGTGGTGTTTCTCTTCTAGAGAGAGATTGTACTTGAAGCTTCTTATTTTTCATTAATATAATAGGGTTAAGGGGTCCTTAAAACCCTGCTTATTTTTTTTTTTAAAAAGTAGTCATAGTGGCATCTTAAGTGAAATTAAGATCGCTCAATATGATTTAGTGAAGATCCAAGTCAATAATGGAGTATCGGAGATTGCACGAGAATTTGCTAATCGTTTAGCTTGATGAAAATATTGTGACATAGATGTATTACCTTTTCTCATAGTTTTAAGTTTTTTGGGAAGGCTACATAATTGTATTTTCGATGGTATATCATATCTTTAATGTTGACCAAACAACATGAGATGTGACGAGGCCAACCACTTGAGCTAGAACCTCTAATAGAACGACGAGTAACTATCTTAGCTAGGATTTATAGTTGGGTCGTGTAGGAAATGAGGGCATAGTAGATTCCTATCAACATAAACTTTGAGGTTTGTGTTGAATTTCACGGAAATGAGGTATTGAATATGTGTGGTTGGCAATTGAGAGGGTGTGAGGGAGGGTGGTGGGGGTGGGTGAAGGTGGAGGAGTTGGTGTTGGTAGAGGAAGATTGGTTGTTGGTCGACATTGCTTCTTACTAAACAATAATGGATTGTTTTAAGCTCGATACCATACAAGTGTTTACAATGGCTACTTCATAATATTCTCATCAAAGTTTTATAGATGGGCTTTCCCTACATACACATTGATGCATACTCATGCCTAATTTATGCCTTTGCTCTGATTATGATGTTTTATGCTACTGCATACACCATAAGGTAATCCTAGCCAACGTTACTTGAAAAATCAAGATTACCAGCAATACATGGTTGACTTCAGCTCGAAGGAAATTCTTAGACTCTCCTCCCCTGAATGGAACAGAAGTTGTATAATGTTCACAAAAGAAACATAATTCAGTGTTATGTTTGGAATTTGACTTGTCGAATTTAGTGGTAAATTCAATATAACTGGAAAGGATTCATAATTACTGTTGATCTTCATCTCCATGGGTTCTCCTACTGGCACCACAACAACAATAATCGAATTCATAATTAATCCACTTCACCAACTGTTCTGGAACCCAGTTGAACACATGGACCCTTTTTGTTGTTATTTGGGTAAACAGGATGTATGTAGATGAACAATAAATTGAGAGATGTAGAGAGAGTGTGGGGAACTGAGAACAACACGCACACATACAGACATGTTCTAGGTAGGAAGCATCTGTCAGAATGTCCTCACCACCCTCTTCCCTCAGGCATCATTTCCTCAGAGAAGTACTTTCTAGTAATCATTATCTTGTGATGTAAAAAGAAAATATTCTTCTAACTCCAACTCTCTTTCACCTTTACATTTCATATGTGTAAGTGTGTGTGTGTGTGAAATTTACCAAATCTTAGTTAAGGTTAAATCAGCAAAGTTACTTGGAGCATTTTTTCTTCTTCTTCATGGTGCATAATATTATCTAAATTCCAACCTATTCATTATAATCCTTGTGTGCCTTTTAATTACAGAGTTCCATCAAAAGATCTTGGTAGATTTCGACAAACCCAACCACAAGAACTATGTGCTTGTGAAATTTAAATTATAAATATGACATTCGACTGAATTACAATAAAAAAAACAGCTTAATTGTTTGTTTGAAAATGTTTTTTCATTCTAAAATTTGATTTATTTCCTTTTGATGATTATCATGGATCCCAAATTTTGAAATACATAAAAATATTAAAAATATGTTTATTGAGATCATATTGTTTGAATCTGTCATTTTTTTATGTGTGAACGATAAGTCGCTCAAAAAAAAAAAAAAAAAGTAAATGAAAACACTAGTGTTGGACAAATCCAATAATGTGGGCACACATATGTAATATAACGTGTATTGTTATCTTAAAGTGTAGTCCATTTAAATATGTGATCTAATAGGGGTATTGGACTATAAGGTATTAATAAATAACATGGTGTAAATAATGATGTAATTTCTAATTCAATGACAATCCAAACTCATCACAATCAACGAGGAAATCGCTATGGATCGATCGGGTATGTTTCTATTCTTCTTATTTCCATTGAATCAACTAAAGTCTTAAGTTTTTAGTTTAAATACAACAACTAGTAGCGCAGATAACAAAAAGTCACTATTTTTTTTTCTAACTTCTCTGATCTGTAGATGGATAGATCAGATATAGATAGATAGATGAATCGATAACCTTGAAAAAAAAAAAACAATGGACCGGCAATTACCAGTTGACAAGCACCAACACAGACACCATGTACCATGTACCATTCCCATTCTCACCTGACTAATATGCTATACGGACACATGCGTCAAACGGATACAAACAACACATAGAATTATAAAGATTAAGAAGCAAAAAATATCTCTTTAATTCGCCAGTTTTGAAGAAAAATAAAAAGCGTTTCTTCTATCCTCTAATTAGTCCAAGACGACCACTCACCTACAATGGAAGGAGACACAGGAACTTCCCGCTATGATCTTGAGACAGTCTCATTCATAACTACCACTCCTTCACAAACAATTCATGACATGAGGGGTTTTGCACATCAGTTTGAAGAAAACCACCCTCATCACCCAGCTGCTGCTTTGAGTTTCTTTGCGACGCCTCCTTCATCGAATCATCATCAGCTTTCTCTTCCTTTCAACAATAATGCCAACAACCCTACTGTTGGATTTAGTCATAACAACCTTAGCTCTAAGCCTTCTTGGGATAACAATCAGGTGCGGCTATGGGCGTGTGTATTATATATGTATCTTGTCTTGGATAGTTTTGGTTATCGAATATAACCTATCTTATATAGATAGCAAACAAGTACTACACAGGCTTCTTAATATATAGATCTTGCATGGGATTTTGTAATTTCTTCTTCTCCTTCTCTAAAGATTTTCTTTCTAAATTATTTTAGGTTGCAAATTTGGATTCTAAGGTGGATAACGGAGGCAGCAACACCGATAACGATAATACTTCATGGTAAGTGTTTTCCATGTCTCCGTCTCTCACAACATACAAATCTTGCCTCTCTTCTTCTGCTGCGGGATGGTAAAGAACTGCGACTCATTTTTAAATACTGAGATCACCTGAACCCTATTAGTCTCATAACACTCTATCCTGTATGGTTGATATTGTTAAGAACTTCTACGATTTAAATAGGTAATAGTAATACAAGCATACAACTCGTACTCCTAAGCAATATTTAATCTGGCTAGCCTCTTTTGTTACCTGTATATATGTAATTACATCGATGAAATGTGCATCAAAACCAATTATTTAGGTTAATGATTTTCTTTTTGAGAAGGTGGAGGAACTCATCATCAGAGAAAAGCAAGATGAAGGTGAGAAGGAAGCTTAGGGAACCAAGGTTTTGTTTCCAAACAAGGAGTGATATAGATGTACTAGATGATGGTTACAAATGGAGAAAATATGGTCAGAAAGTTGTCAAGAACAGTCTTCATCCTAGGTAACCTTTATATCCAACTCTCTTATGTTCATTACCAATTTGCATGTATACACAATTATAGTATTTTTTTATTTTTTTTAGTTTTTCCAAGCCTTTTCATCATATTTTCCTTCATATATCTTTCTTGATGAATAAAGGTCACGAGTTTGCACCCTAGGTGATCTATACATATGCACTATAGATTCTAGAGGTCTATATGATCCATGTGTGTCAGAAATCTCATCTTCTTGAAGTAAATAGCATCTAAATGATGAATTCTGTCTCTCCCTGCCGTACCTAGACTGAACTTTTCTCATTGCATTGTGAAACATACTAAATTAGCTTATTAAGAAATATTGAAATGTTAACTGATAATTAGCTCAATGTGTTCGTGATTTAGAAACTTTTGGAAGTGTTCAAGACTTGAGAGTATGGTTGCTAATCTCGTTACATTCAAGATGATGACATGTTTGCTCAGGAGTTAGCTAGATAATCAACAACAAAATAGTCTACGGAGAACTATATAAAACCCTACTCAGTGTTCAACGCGTAATATTAGTGTTTCACAAGAAATCCAGCAATGGTTGTAATTCCCACTGAATGCGAAACTTATCTGACCGTGAATCTACACCCCAGAGCCAATAGTGCTTTTTCTATCTTTTGTTTTTTTTTTTATCAAGTTTTTGTTGTTTTCTTTCACACTGCTGCAGGGTTCATGGGCATATATACCTACAATGAAAATGCCCAAACCAATTGCTTAGCAAATAGGTTATATGGGTTGGTGTGTTTATAAGAGCTATATTCACATATTCAACTTGAGACATCATTAGATTGGTTGCAAGTTAAACTAGGGTGGGTGAGATTCCGCATGTGTTTTTCCTCTTGAGTGACTAAGTTAGTTACTTCAAATCATTAGGGTTTTGAATATATGCTCAGAAGTTGGTCTGAACAGTTTTGTGATGGGTTAGGATTAATTTTCTGAGAGTTGTTCTAGGATTAAATAACTAATATACCCACACCCTATAACTTCAAAAATAATGAACAATTAGATTGCCTTAAACTATGAAACGTAATGCACAAGAAAGTTTCAGTAAATTTTCTACCAAATTTCAGTAATTTTACTGTAACATAATGCTCAAGAAATTGTGCGATTTCGTTTCCCTTGGATAATCCTTTCAAGTTCTATTAAGTTGCCCTTCAACCAAACTGGATCATTGGTAATGAAGATGGAAATGTGGTAATAATAATGACTAAAAAAACAGTTCCTTTTGCAATCCTTCTGCTTGTATAATTTGTATATATAAAGGTCAGAAGCTATTCCTTAAACCTCGTCCGAACTCTTCTAAAAAAAAAATTCATTACAATACCAAAATTTCATTAGTAGCATTATGCATGTGTTCTTTCGCAGAGTTTTCATTGATATGATGCATCTCTCTATGGGTTACCTCTGAACAAGAAGATTATGTATATTAAGACACTAGTATATTGCTACTGTTTCAAGGTAGATTTAGAGGTCTAATCTTTTAGAAAAAAAATCATATGCCCCCCTAACCTACTGTTATTAGATTGAAATATTGCAATTAATCTCCAAGTTCTATAACCTCTGTAAATATTATTATAAAAAATAAAAGCCTCTCTCGAGTGCATATTTAATTTGTTGTTTTATGACAATGTATGAGCAATTTCATTAATTCAACATTTCTGTTAGAAAGATTTGCTTGTTTCATGTGTGTGGATTAAGCAAGTCAAAAGGAATGAAGTTAAAACTACTTCTATAATCGATAATGGGAGATTAATCCCAAAACTAACTTCACAAGAATGCATGGCCAATTTGAATGAGTATGACTATGGGGGTATGAGTTAATGAACATAGTGAATTACCCTGTATATCTTATTTATTCACTATGTTCTTTTTTTTGTGGGTGTTCTCAACAGAAGCTATTATCGTTGTACGCATAATAACTGTCGAGTGAAGAAGAGGGTGGAACGATTATCAGAAGACTGTAGAATGGTGATAACAACATATGAAGGCAGACACACCCATTCTCCATGTGATGATTCCAATTCATCTGAACATGAATGTTTTAATTCATTTTAGTTTTAGCTATCAGAAACATGTTGTAACATTTATATGAATTATAGTTGTAATAATTCCTTTTATTGTACAATGACCCAGTGCCTAGTGTTTATAGTTCAATCTGTTATAAATTCGAATTACATTTTTGTTTTGGGTTTGATATTTAATAAAGATGAAAATTAAATTATACAATGTGTGAAATAGATATTTAACAATCGTATACTTCATTTTCTACCAATTGTAGCTCAGTTGGTCGGACATTTACTCTCTTTGTAAGAGGTTGCAGATTCGAGACTCGCAAATTATGATTTTGTAAGTTTTTGCTCAATTATTAGGAGCATGTGTGTTCCGCTGTTATTTAAGCCTTCAGGTATTGAATGTAGCTCCTTAGACGATCAAGTGAAAAATGAGTCTTCATACGATGCGGAGGCGACGAACCAGAGTGAAAACAAGTCTTCACGCAGGTGGAGGCAACGTGGCAACAATGATGTGTTCTTCGGGCATGGTTTGGTTATTCCTATGGGGATAGTGATGTAGCCTTCAGACATGAATTAAATTACATAAAAAGGTCAACGACCCAATTATTTTTATTTTTATTTTTTTGTATACTTAAAAAAAAAATTGTACTTTAATTAATGTGTGTGAGTAGACCGTGATTAGCTCTACCGTCTTTACAAAAAATATGTATATATTTTGCCACATTTTTACAAACCATAAAATTTTGGCTAAGATAATTTTATGTGTTCTTTTGAAGATCACCCTCACAAAAAGATCAACATTTTCTTTGAAATGTGCGAGTCTATAAAAATCACTATGAAACTTAAATTATGTTTGTTTAATTTAGAATAAAATCCAAGCAAATTTTTTGAAAGTGAGAAAGAAATGAAAGAATTAGAAAGAGAAGGAGAGTGTGGAGAGTGTGGAGAGTGTGGAGAGTTTGTCAAGATCTCCATCTTCATGATTTTACAAACTTAGATGGAACATTTTCTCAAAATATATAGGGTCATGTAGTTGAACTTATAGAACATTTTTCTCCCATCTCTTCTCATTTTTAGTACCTTGAGGAAATTCACGGAAGAAAGAACACACGCATAAACCCTATATTCCAATGGAAACACTCCTTATATTGATGAAAACATATCAAAATTTCATTTGATCACCGTACCTCGAGGAGACTAGCAGAAGAAACATGACGTGCATAAACCTTATATTCTAATGAAAACCTCGTATCGATCAAAACACATAAACTTGTAGTTAAGATTGATCAATTGTAAAATTAACTTTGCAAAAATAGTCGCAAGCTAATGGAGGTCAAATTTTTGGGAAATGTTCACTAATTGTATGGCTTATTTCATCATACACCCCATTTTCTTATTAGAGGTTGTTGGTTAACTTAGTGAATTTTTACATGATTGTTAGGAGCACATATGTTCATTGATTGATTAGCCTTTGGGCATGGAATGTATCTTTCTAGATGGACAATATCAGTAGCAAGTCTTCATGTAACGTGGAGGCGACCTAGATGCTATGTGATAATATCCTCTAATTAGCATTAGGACATGATTTTGTCATCACAAAACTAATAAAAAAGTTTTTTTTTTTAACATTTGAACCTATGATCTTTATCGACCAATTTTGGAAAGAAGATATGCATTTCTTCATTCTATTCCAACTCTACTACAAAGATGAATAACACAATAAGGTTGCTTCAAATTCCTCGCCTCACCAAAGAAAATTATGAGAATTGGTGCATTCAAATGAAGACACCCTTGAACCCCAAGATGAAAGTGCATTGTCACAATGCCAAAATGATGTTCAACCATAGTCAATAAACTCTCTTCTTCATGTATCAATTCATGTATCAATGGTTGGATGAAGTTGCCTTTGAAAATATTGCAAGTACATCCTGTTCAAAGTTGAGCATGGATTTTTTTTTTTTTGCCAAATTCCTACAAAGGAATTAAAAAGGTTAAAAATATGCCTTCAAACACTTCGTAATAAATTTGACGCTTTGCACATGAAAGATTTCAAAACAATTTCTGATGACTATAAAAGAGTCTTAACCATTGTTAATCAGTTAAAAAGAAATGATGAAGTTGTGGATCATATGAGAGTGATTGAGAAGATACTAAAATGTTTGGATCCAAAATTTGACTATATTAATACTATAGCAATTGAGGAATCTAAAGGATTGGATACCATGGGATCATTGCAACTCATGAAGAAAGGTTAAAAAAACAAACAAACAATTAGATGAAGCACTATAAAGTATAAACAAAGCCTTCACTCAAAGATGGGGTGAAATTTTTAGAAGCCAAAGAGGAACGAGGAAGAAGACCTGGCCAAGAAGAGTAAAATGACACAATTTTAAAAATGGAAGATCCATTAAAAAAAAACATCAACAAATTTTTTCCTAGAAGATGTCATGAAATGGGCTATTTTTACAAAGCAATATGGACTACCAAGGTATGAAAAATTAAAAAAAAAAAACTCCCATGTTTAATGTTTTAATTGTTAGAAAATTGAGTACTATTGATGGGAATGCAAAATCTCTAACTAGGTTGAAGAAAGAATAATTTTGTCGAACATGAATAGTCAACATTCGGTAGAGCTAATTGTGATACATATATAACCCAATGACTAGCTTTACAACGATAAAAGTGTAAAAGGACGCATATACTTGCGGAAGTCCTTATGAGTGCAATACAAACCTATATATAAGTAGTTTCTTATGCAACTCATTCGACTATATTAGACACACCCTCGTCCTCAAGTAAGTCTATGCTTTTTAGTTTGAGATTGTGTTATCCAATGCAGATCATCTTCTAAGAATTCATAAATCTAGCACATATTCCACTAAGAGCATTTTCAATGGTAAAAGTAGGGGTGTTAATTGGTTACTGAAAATTGATCGAACCGAATCGAAATATAACCAAAAAAGCCCGAACTGAGAAAAACCAAAATCGAACATTAAAAAACCGAACCAAACCGAGTTGGTTTGGTTTGGTTCGGTTTTGGTTTTTGTTTTTCACACATTCAAACACAACCGAACCCTTCCCCTTATTTTATTTTTAATCCCCCAACCCTTTCTTATTTAATTCCCTACCAACTCACTCTTATTTAAATTCTCACCCCATTCTAATGCACCTCGTGTCCCCACCCTCTCTCATAACTCCCATTTTCTTTTTTATAATGCCGCATTCAAATAAATAATTGAAAAAAGCCTACATTCTCTATCTTATTTAAGCCCTCTCTATCTTATTAAGCCCACCCACCTCTCCCCACCTACTAAACTTCTATTTTTTTATTAGTGTCATTTTTCTCTTTTTTAACTCTCTCTCTTTCTCTTTATCCAACCACTTGCAAGTTGATGAGGGAAGACAGAGTTTGACTCAATCTTGTTGAAGACAACCAAACTTTTCACTTGCTTGCTTGCAGCAAATATGAGCAATGACGATGACGACAACTTCGACACTTCTGATTTGATAAAAAAAAAAATTTATTGCAAGATGAAATTACGAGACTTGTGGAATCGTCATAAAAGATTTTGGTATTATTCAAATCATCATATGGGTGTAGTGGAAATAGATTAAGATGCAAACAATGTAATTATGATTATAGTTTTTGTATGATGTTATAATATTGTTTACATGAGAGACATAACAAAATTTTTTAAATCTTATGGAATTATCAAGAGAAATATGCAAAAAAAAAAATAAAAATTGTAAGAATTATCTATAAATGAGTAGTCGGAGTCTTGAAACTCTCTGTGTTCATCTAACATTCGCTTTCTCTTTATTTTTTTATTTTATTTGTACTCTCTTAGTTGTCTCGTTTTCCTTATTTGCAAACCAAGTTTTATTTCCTTATTTGTAGCTTTTACTTATTCCTTTTGTGTTAAAGTCAACTCGGTTGTATGAAGTAGCAGAAAATAAATAAAAAGAAAATAATAAAAAGGGAAAAAACAAACCAATCGATTTGGTTCGGGCTTGGTTATTTATTTGATAAATGTGAAAACCGAACCAAACTGATAACCGAATTCTTGGTTTGGTTTTTTGATTAACACCCCTAGGTAAAAGTTAAAATGGGGGATCAACCAAAAGCTAAATTTAAGGGTCTCCCTATTTATTCATCACTCCAATCGCATCCCCTATTTGAACATTTTCATCATTATTTAAATATATCTTCTATTTTTTCTTCCCCCCATTCCTTTTGTTTTAATTTTTAATTTTGTTTTAATTTGAAATTAAAGATTTGAAATATTTTAATGATATTTCAAATTTTAGGGGATGGTTGGTTGCCTCTAAATTTAGGATAAATTGAATGTGAAGTTAAAATGGGAAATGGTTTAAGGGATCCATTGGAGCATGCAATTTCTCACATGAGATCCCTAAAATAGTTTTTTTTTTTTTTTTGCTATTTTAGGGGATTCATTAAAGATGCTCAAACAACTGCTTATAAGATGTTCACAAAAATAAATAAACAAACACACCCTGCATGGAAAATAAATATTTTTTTGTTTGAGAAAATCAATTTCACAAGTGTATAGTTGCTTGAAATTATTTTCTTTTTCTTGAAGGAAGTATTTTCTAGGTTTGATTTTATTTTTTGTCAATATATGGCTATTATCCCATTTATTGTGAGAAGAATATATTTAAATTGCCCTTGAGCAAAACTTTTCAAGGAATAATTGGGCTGAAAGATAATTGGATTAGACTAGCCTGACCATACCCAAAATGTTGGTTAACTGTGACCCCGGTTAATCAGTCTTACCCGGTCCGGGCTTTAGTCTCTGAAAATTTAAAATTTTGAAACCCAGTTCGATCTTTAGTTTTAGCAATTCGAACCGGGTAATTGGATCGACTCAACCTACATGTAAGGTGCAACTTATAAGCGATGCAAACAAGCACGCCCTTACTCGAACTGATAAGTCTCTTAGGGTGTGTTTGGTTGCATGAAATCCTATGCCATGAGAATCTACGAGAGAACCCCTATATTTTAGGCTAAATGATATATCATTCTACATTTACCATTTGACCACCATTTAATTTCGTGATCAATGGTGAGAATGAAAGTCCTATGAACATGAAAATTTCACTCCTTGGTCCCCTAAGACATGTGATTCTCATGTTCATGAAACTTCCATTTCAATCATTGATAACAAAATGGCATGCCTCAAATTAATAAAAATATAGGGTTTATTCATGAATTATAGTGACATAGGATTCCGTGCAACCACACTCACCCGAAGCATCTTGAGCTCGATGTTCTTGGTGCCCGCCCAGAGGATGAAGATAGTTTCATTTCAGTCAAGGAGTTTCAGTTAAGGAGCCAGTCGAAAGAGGGAGAGCGCGTTATAGTTAGTGAGTTCATTTTACTCGGCAAGCGTTTCTATAACAATGGCGGAAGCGAGGGCAGTGCGAACGAGCAAAAGATCACCAAAGTTTCTCGAGGTTTACGGTAATTTTTTTCTCGAAATCCATCTATTTTCAACAAGTATCTCTCTCTATGCTTCCATTTGTTTGAATGCTCTCTCTCTCTCTCACTCACTCTCTTTATTACGATAGGTTGGGATCTACTGCTGGGTTCAATTGCGGCATTCTATGTCTTGATGGTTCCTTACACCAAGTCGAAGAAAGCTTCAACGTTCAGGTATCATGATCCCCAACCCAATTTATACTTCCATTCGTGGTATGTTTCTGGACTTGAAAAAAAACTCAAAACCCTAGTTTTGAACTTCTAGAATTCGATAGTGATTGTTTTTAATAAGAAATTTTGATTTCACCAATAAGTTAAACTATTTTCATAAATACTGAGCTCCATGAAATCATTCTGTCTCTGTTTATTCTAAAAGTTTGCACTTACACAATAGCTCAAACTGATAGAGAGAAAAGGCGAACTTAAGAATATGAAGAGTTGGTTCCAATGGAAAGCACATTGGGGTAGGAATGTGCTAGACAGCATGTTGGGGAAGGAAACTGTATTTATTATCATCGGATTATTTGGACATGTCTAATATGATATGACATTGCAAAACTAACTTATATTCCGAACTACTTATCGGTCTCTTATCAGCAGAAAGCTAGTTGTGTTGGCCTTTCTTAGACAACAATGGGAGGAGGGTCCATTGTTACTTTCATAAAAAGGACTAATGTACCCATGTAGAGCTTCTGGGGATTAGACATGACATGTGGTCTACTTTCTGGTTTCGTGCAAGCTGGCACTAAAGAAACCATTATAATTGTTACAACCAACATAGCACCTAGTAGAGCTGGCTACGCGGGGAAGTTGTTGGGAGAGATTCTCAAAATCGCTAAGGATTGACAGATGTAGATTTACCCAAGTGTCTTTGGGGAAACCAATGACCCAATAGACCTTATAGCTAAATGGGGAGAAGAAGAAATGATTATTCACACTCCCTCTCCTCCTAATGATCTCCATGAGATGGTGAACAAAGATTCTGTGTCCTCATAGCATTGTGCTTTGCTCTTTCATTTCTGTAGGTGCTCTGTATGTGAGTACAGTTTATTTTCCTTTGGTTTGTAAAATTCTTGGCTAGCTATGTAGAGTTCTAGGCTAGCTGCCAGATAATTTGTTGGTGGAGTTGTTGTGATGGAAACAAATAAACAAACAAACCTTTTTTTCTTCGAAACAAATTACAAAATTTAGGTTGTAGTCTATTTAAACAAAACAAACCCCTAACCTAATCCTAATACTAATCAGGATTTAATTAAAGATCGACCCAATTATTAAAACATAAAGCCTAATTAAATTAATTAAGTAACCTGTTCTGATTATGACCATGCAAGTCGTCATTAACCTTTTCTATTCCACTTCATTTCATCTTCATTTTGGCTGCAAAGAAGACGAAACTCCACTGGTGTACTAAAAGACTGTAGACATGCACTTTGTAAGCTTATGAAACAATGAAAACATGTTGCATTGATATGTTCATCTTGGGCTTTACTGTAGGTTTTCTCAGCTGTGGTCTCTCTAAAATTAGATCTCTTCATCAATTAGATGCAATAGCCTTTTAGCTTAGCCAACGGGTGCAAACTTAGGTGGCAGATTTGTGACGGATGATGTCACAAGACCAGGGATTCAAACCTTGCTGAAGGCATTTAATGATTCTGGGATCCAATAAAAACCGTGCTCGCCCTGAAAAATCCCTTTAGTTTAGTTGCAACTAAACCTACAACTTTAACCAAAAATGGCTTATATTCCAGATTCTCGTTAATTTGATCTAGCCAGTCAATAAAGAATTAATATTGTCACTAGGTCCAACAAAGGTTGGAACATCTAATTTGATACCCCCACACCCACACGTTCCAAACCATCTAACAAAACGATCAAAGTAGTTTG